>CABFPE010000331.1:0-48082 GCA_900660155.1 Hofstenia miamia | reverse complement strand
GTCGACCTTAGGAATATATATTCTTAATAGTAGGAGACTTGACTATAATCCACCAAATAAAAGACCTTACATGTTTTAATATTAAATTGTAAATTTAGGAAACTGCAATCTATTACTTAAATTACTAAGCCAGTAGTTTTACAGTAATGGCTATTTTTATATTATGTAAATGCAGTTAGTGTCAATGCCCAGTTGCTTTACTCAATCAAAACAACAAACACTTTACAAAATTGAGTTTAAGTCAGTTACAACTTGACTTGAGTGCACGCACTGAGCTAAAGTAAGGTACACATAATTAGTTCCAGTTGAGCTGAGATGGTGCAGTGGATTCAGTCATTGTTCATGAAGGAGGGGAATTGTGTTGTCAAGATCAGCTTCGGGCAGTAGCCCACAGAAGAATTGAAGAGGAAATGTCACACAGCTCCGTCATCTAAACAGTGATAGTCAATATCCAATTAACTTAACTAGTTAATTAAAAAGGAAAAGTTTGGTGGTTCAATAACTTAGTAACTCCTCACCCGCAATTTACTGAGTGATAATTATTAGCAATAATACACGGCGCAAATAGGCCAGGTGGAGGATGTTACACTCCAAATATGACCTGTTTTCTCATATATGTAAAGGATTACCAGAACCGATTCAACAACAGTTTGAGATTAAATGCGATGCTGATGATTCTTTAGAAAGAATGATAAGAAAGGGTTTAGGAATACAGGTCACTATGGAAAATAATGCTTGAATTAATGAAAAGTCGGCAATAACAAAAGTAATACTGGTAATGACAAGTGGAATTAACAGAATGAGGAAAGAAGAAAATGGAAAACCAAAAGATGAGATTATAAAGATAAAATTAAAAGATGGAACAGTAAAAAGGATAAATAGGAAAGACTTAAAATGTCAAACATGTGGGAAAAAAGGCCACAAGAAAAAATATTGCAAAAGGCAAATTAACTTTATCAAAGAAGAAGAAGCATACTTCAAAGAAGATCTACTAGACGATGAAAATGAAACTGAGCAAACAGAAGAGATAGGAAGTGAAACTTTAAACTAGAGGGAGCACTGTCTCCAGTAAACTGTGCACCCATTCTAATTGTCACAGACCTAATCAAGACAAATACAATTACAGTTGTAATAAACGGTGTGATGGTCAAAGCAACCATAGATACAGGAGCAGTAATATCAATCATTACTGATGAATGTGCAGCGGAAATAGGATTTGACAACAGGAAATTGAAAAGTGAAAAAAGCAGATTATTAAACGCATTGGGAGATTACATTGATATAAAAGGTAAATTAATGGAAGTACCAATGAGAATTGTTAATACTACATTTTTGCAAACGTTTACTTTCATTGATACAGAGAAAAATTCACTACCCTATGAGGTTTTATTGGGGAATGATTTTTTAACAGACAACAAATGCATTATCAATTACATGAAAAAAAACATATCAGTGCAAGAGGAAGTGGTGACAGCCTGCAAGGCAGAGCAAGACACAGAAATAATACAATTTCAATTAAAGGAAGACAGAAAAATTCTACTGAATAATTGGAAGATGTGTCAAATAGAGACAGAGAAGCACATAACAGCTGAAGTAATGATCTACGATCAGAAAGGGATCAATACAAAGAAGTTATTGATTCCATCAAGCTTGTGTGTATTAAAAGAAGGTACGGGAACTATACCAATGTTAAATGCAAAAAATCACGTGGTTAACATAAAAAGGGACACTTTAAAACTAAAAGCGAAGAGAGTGAAAACTGAAAAACGATGGTAAACAAAGCTATCAATATAATAGAAGAAGAAAAAGAATATCAAATACCAGAAGTGAAAGATGAAGACTATTGACATCTGACTGAAGAGGAAAGAATCAAATTAATAGAGATACTGAAAAAACACGCAAAAATATTTAATTATGGTGAGATAAGTGTGGGCAAGGTAGTGGGAGAAATGCATAAAATAGTGACAACAATGGAGGAACTGATAAGACTGCCATGCAGGAGAGTCCCTGAACACTTGAAAGAACACTATAACATGATTTTGAATGAATTGATAGATAACAAGATAATACGGCCGAGTGAGAGTCCATATGCTGCACCAACTGTCTTTGTAAAGCAAGGAAATAAATATAGACTCTGTATAGATTTCTGGAAACTAAACGATATTACTAAGAAAGATGCCTATCCACTCCTGGGAATAGAGGACATCATATATGAAGCAAGTAAAAATAAATACTACACTTGTATAGATCTAAGTAAAGCCTACTGGCAGGTGCCAATGGAGCCCAAGGACATCAAGAAAACAGCATTTATAACGCCATACTGGCTATTTGAATGGATGTATATGGTATTTGGATTATGTAATGCCCCAGCCACATTTCAAAGATATGTAACGAAAGTTCTGAAACAGAATAATAAGAAAATTGAAAAAGGGATAAGTGCATATATAGATGACATATTAATACCAAGTGACACAATTGAAGAACATCTCAATAAACTGGACAGAATGTTGAAAATATTGTACAATTCAGGGTTACATGTGAATGGAAAGAAATACGAAATTCTAAAAGAACAAGTAGTATTCCTGGGGAGACAAATTCAAAAAGGCGAGATAAGATTGAAAAATAATGCAAAAGAAATGATACAAAAGATCAGCAGTCTAAAAAAAAGGATCTACAAAGAATTATGGGTTTCATAAATTATTATTCATAGCCAATGTGGCTCATAAAACAGGCAAAATGACAGCATTACTTAAAAAGAATAAAAGCTTCAAGTGGACATGTAGAGAGCAAGAACAATTAGACAACATAAAAGACGAGTTAAGTAATATGCCATCATTAAATACCCCTGATTATGATAAAGAATTTATCCTGGATTGTGACGCAAGTAATGTCGCTATAGGAGTGTGTCTAGGTCAAATAAAGGATGGCAAAGAAGTGCCAATACAGTTTTTCAGTTGTAAATTGAAACAAAGCGAGGAAAATTATGGCTCAATGAAGTTGGAAATTTTGGCTTTAGTAGAAAGTATAAAGAAATTTCGTTACTTTTTTACAGGCCAAACATTTAGAGTAAGAACAGATAATAGTGGGTTAGCATGGCTAAAAAAGTTTTCAGGCGATAAATTGTCAATTGTATCAAGATGGATTGAATACTTGAATGAGTTTAGATTCAACATAGAGCATCAAAAAGGAACGCTGAATAAGAATGCAGATTTTTGAACAGCGCTGCCTGAATATCAGAGAAATATTGAGAAAGTGGATGGTGAAAAGAAATGATTTCAATTTATGCCGCACAATGACTACACAGTGTTACCCAAAATTAATATGGATAAAAAAGGAAATACTATTATGCCAATAACAATTAAGGAGGAAATAACTGAAAAAGACATAATCAAGAAACAGAAAACTGATATGATTCTCAGGGATATATGAGAAAAAATGGATGATGACAATTGGGAGTTAGGAATAGAAGCTAACAGCTATTTCCAAATATACAAATTGAAGTTGAACAGAAATGGACTTTTGTATATAGAAGGAAAGACATTGAGGATAGCGATTTCTGAATATTACAAAAGAGAATTAATTAGAAAGGTGCATGAAAATGGGCACTTGGGGATAATACAGACAGAAAAAACTTTTCACGGTTAATTTATAATGACAGGTATTAGAAAAACAGTCGAAGACATTATTAATAAATGTAATACATATCTGATAAACAATAAAAGTCATTTTCCAGTGCAAACTGCACCATTTGAAAAAATAATTGCGACAGCACCTAATGAGATTTTGCATGTAGATCTAGAGAAATTATCACAGGACGACGAGGGGTATCAGTATATATTGGTATTGGTTGACAACTTCACAAAATATGTTCGTATGATACCATTAGATTCAACAACAGCAAAAATAGTAGCAGATAAGATTATGAAAGAATGGATTTTAAAGTTCGGACCAATGCAAACAATAATATCAGACAGAGGAGTGCAGTTCGAAAGTAAATTGTTTGAAGAAATGGCTAAACTGATGGAAATATTAACTTAAAAGACAATGGCATACCATCCACAGGCAAATGGTGTGGTGGAAAGACTAAATAAAACTATGATTAAGTCGATACGAGTTTTAACATCAAGAATTGGAGGTAGAGACTGGAGGGAAGTAGTAGAAATAGTAGAATATTTTTACAATACTTCACTGCACTCAACAACAGGGATGACTCTGTACAAAGCCATGTATGGCAGAGAAGCGGCAATGCTGATATCAATGCAACACCATACGTACTCTGAAAAACCAGACAATGACTACATAAGGAAAATTAAAGACCAGATAACTGGGATTCACAAAGCAATGTGTCACAATACAAAAAAGTCTGCGATAAGACAAGAAAGAAATTTCAACAAAAAGATATATGGCAAACCACACAGGGTAGGGGATACGGTTTACGTATACACTCTAATAAGAACACTGGACATGAATCAAGTTCAGGACGTAAATCAGGTGAGAAAACTTAAAACACAATGGTCAGGGCCATTCACAATCACACAAACACTACCCAATAATAACTATAAACTTAATGATGGGAGAATATTACACTTTCAAAATTTAAAATGAGCAATGGTTAATATAGAGCAAGTAATGCTTGATAAACATGCAGAATTTAAAATTATACAAGTTGATGATGGCACATATGCCGAGATGGACGAGTTGGATAGTGTACATGAAGAAGAATTCCAAGAGGAATATAGACCCAAGAAAGGGGAACCAGAAGTTGAAAGGAGAATAATGCCCCAGAGGGCAGTAAAAAATAAAACAAGATATGACCCTGAAATATGGGATATTAATTTAGTAACTGAATTTAGGAAACATGAAACGAATGATACAACAATCACTGATGAAAGCAAGCAGAGTAAGAAGGAAGAAGACTCTGCAACCTTATCGTCAATTAAAGGACGTGAGGACGGAGGAAACGTTGACAAGTTCTATCAGCAAAACGAGGTCTCCACAATCTAATTTCCAATTAAAGGGCATGACGATGGAGAATTCGCCACCTAGTAACAAAAGACGACGAGTAAGAAGATGAGCTCAGCAATCTGATTACCAATTAAAGGGTATGATGATGGAGCATATGACACCAACAAATAAAAGAAGAAGAATAAGAAGGAAGTCTCCTCAATCTGATTACCGATTAAAGGGTATGAGGATGGAGAAAACAAAAGAAAAATCACCCTCTACCAAATGTCAAATAAAGGGCAGGCGGGTAAACAAGGGCCATCAGCATTACACTGATTGCCAATTAAAGGGCGTGAGGTTGGAATCACCAAATTATGCACACTCCCCTTCGACATCCAGTAGTACTCAATGCCAATTAAAGGGCAAAGAGGAAACAGCATCAACAAGTACTCAATGCCAAATAAAGGGCAGAGAGGAAACAGCATCAATAACCATGAAAAATTGGTAAGCACAGCCAATAAGTGATGACTCCGACATGGATACATCAGAAATACCGTCAACAAGTTCACTCCCTATGACAACAAGCTCAGGGATATTCTCATACCAACAAATGTCTACCACAACAAAATCGTCGCAATCAGAAGAGAGAGAATGTCGCATGACTAAAATAGGGAAGGAAAGGATTCACCCCTATTTTATAGCTAACCAAAAGATGAGATATAACTCATACGACAATTTGTCACCAGAGACAAAGTGACTAATAAGAGGCAGTACATCCACAAAGGAAAACGAGAGTTACGCAATTCCAATAGTAATTGACAAGAAAAATCGTCCCACATGTAATATGATAATAGCGTACACAGCAGACATGAAGGAGCAATTCAACAGACCATACTTCAAGAGCACAGTACACATTACGTTCAACAAACAATTCACTTTAAAAGATGTGCAGAAATTAATGACGAATAGAGAAAAAATTATAGCAGAATGTGAACAGGTGAACCTGGATAAAAAGCATTAAACAGTGGTATACTTTGTGAAAAATAGTGAAATTGCATCAAAGAAACTCCAGTTGAATATAGAAGAAATGCTAAGGGTAGCCAAAAAGTATAAGACAAGAGTAATAATCATGATTATGCAAAAAGAAAAGGAAATTCCGAAATTCATAAGAGAAATGGAAATAATATTGGACAACATATTTACGTTGAACAGTGGAACACTTAAAATATCTGAGCTCATAAGGATGGACCTACAAATTAATAAAATGGCTCCAGCAGAAAGATCGTGATTGATATGTACTACCAAACAAGAACAATGGAGTTGTTACGAGTGAATGAAAACTTAGAAGAAACCAGCAATGTATTTTTAAAATGTAGTTTGAATCAGATGCCTGAACATTTAGAGAAAATAGCAAGAGTATGGTCAGAGATCAAAGCAGACAAACTGATCCATGAAGAATGGCCGATGATTGACATAAGATCACCAACAAAGAAATACCATAAAAGTATAGAAGCAATGTTATATGAAATTAAATGTGTGTACAAAATGGAAGCCAAATGGAATTTCAAAACTCAAATGTTCGAAGAAAAATTATTGCAGTCCACAAATATTGCTCTAACTCTGAATACTCAAAGAGTGATCAATAAAGTTAATTTAGAAAAATGGGGCAAACAAGAACCAAGCAAGCTTTCATGGGTGGATACTGACAATGAAAGGTTGTTGGTAGAAATCACAGTGTGAAGAGAACGGACAAACAAGATAGTGCAAAGAATATTTGGTGAGGTTTATGAATGTGAAACAACATTGTTAATCAAACTATTGTGCATGGAGGCATTTACACAGAAGGAGATTGATGAAATGCTGCAACCACAAAATCAGATATGTATCACCTCAAAAATGGTAATAAAACCGGAAATGGCACAAAATCTGATGAAGAACAGATTAACAGACACGTTTTGGGAGAACATTAAGAAAGCCAAAGACAACTATCTGGCTACATTTGGGATGGTGACGACTGCAGAAATGCAAGGTTCATATAAAGCCATAGAAGAAAAGACTATGAAAATGCTTTTGAAATGTATGCCGCCACCAACAATCTTCATACCAATGTTGTTACCAACTTGGAGATTAAAAGACAAAAAGGCAGCCAGAGCGATGTGGCATGAAGAAAATACTTATGTCAACAATCAGCAAGCAGCAGAGAAGATTGTTAATGATGAACAATATAGAAAATCAAAAAAGACCTTATTGAAAAATGATAACAAAGAGAGAATTTTTATAGAAGGACAAGTAACACCATATGATCTGTATCATGAAGGAGAACTGATATACAAGCAAATTCAGAAAGTCAGGAGCAAAATTGAAAAGTGATCCACACAGACAGTAATACTGTTTTCAGGAATTAACAATATAGTGTGGGGAGAATTATGGAGCTCACAATATCGGTATTATGATGTAATGCGAAGTGTAGAAATTATTACTATGGTGAGACTGGGGAAAAAGGAACCAGAAAACATCAGTGAAGAAGAAATGATAGAAAATATAAGTGCTTTCTATGACGAAGCCTCAATATTGAAATCATTAAGATCAACATACGAATTCTTTTATCTGAATACAACAATTCATCCTGATTTAGCACATACTAGTAGGATCAACGCAATCATGACACTAATGATAGCTATAAAAGGACTGAAACTATATTGAAAACATTATGAAATATTTAATGAGAAGCTTAATGAACTGAGAAGTATGTGTACAATATCAAAGTCTCTGAAGAACCCTTTGTTTCTCAGACACAAAAAGATGTTAACAACCAAAAAAGACGTAGTATTAAAAATTACTAAAGAAGAGCTTTAATTACATAACTAGTTGGGAGATGAAAGGAGCAAAAGATATCATTAAGAAGGCAGCAGAAATGGTACATGGAGAGTGAGTAGTCATCCTTAATTAGCTAGGCTGGAGGGGGAGTGTGACATAATCCATCAAACTATCATGTGTGGTTAAGATGAGAGAAAGGATGAATGAAACAAAGACTAAAAATATTTGCAATACTTATAATAATCAATACATAAGCAATACCTCTCCCCTTGTTTAATGAAGACAGTTGATGTGGCATACAACCTGTTACTTCCCTGGATGACCCACTCTTGATGAGAGGAACTTAATGTCAATGCAGAAGGTTGCAATATCAATTGTTTGGTAGTGGCCCTGATTCTAGTTATATAAACAAGTAGAAAACATTGGTAAAGCATCCATGTGACTATTAACTGTTTAGAGAGAAAACATCCAGGATGACCAATTTCAATGGCTTCAAGCTGAAGTGATGTCCAAAAGAGAGAAGTTTGTAAACCTCCTTGAAAGGTGCTACCTTATTTGTCTCATACTTTATTATCTAGCTCAATAAATGATAAACCTCAAGGTTGTTTTCTTATCTCTCAGCTCACTTAATAATAGCATGTAATTACCATGCATTTGTGCTAGCCAGTGCCATATTATCATCACAGTGTAATTAATGTAGCATAATCCAAGGCATAATGCTGCTAATAAAGAAAGAAGAACAGATGATTAGTCCAAACTAAGATCAAATTATGACTATTAATTAGAAAATAATTTAAGTTTAATTTAAAATTACTAAAGAAGAGCTTTATGAGAAAACTAGTTGGGAGATGAAAGAAGCAAATGATATTATTAAGAAGGCAGCTGAAATGGTACATGGAGAGTGCGTAGTCATCCTTAATTAGCTACGCTGGAGGGGGAGTGTGACATAATCCATCAAACTATCATGTGAGGTCAAGATGAGAGAAAGGATGGATGAAACCAAGACTAAAAATATTATAATGATTATAACAATTAATATGTAAACACATGATAGGATTGATTATTTGATTTTGTAAAATGTTTTGTGCAGTTATATTTAAATTATGCTCAACAGTATTTGACAAAACAATAGATGGCCAAACAGCATACTCTAATTAATGCTGATGTTGCGTAATCATTAGCAGAACTGTAAACCGAGGGAAAACTGTAAACAAGATTCGATTAAACAGGTACTAGTCAAGTATTTGCTTATTTACTACAAAGTTCTATAAATATGCTTGAAATGATATAATTATTGATGAATGAATTTAGTTTGGATTTACTTTTCTCTTGTCAGGTTATTTTATATTTTGATGGAAAGCTAAATGTTCAAGCACTGGGGTAATTGTATGGTGGTTCCCACATCTGTTTAAAGGTATGCTGGAGCAGCCTCCTAATAGCTATTCCACAGTAGGGAGGGCGACAGCTGTAGTTACCTTTTATTGCTATTAGGTTACAAATAGGTGTAGGAGTTTTTACCATTATAGCTTTCCTACTCATTGTTGCTTGCCTGTTATTATGATTGCAATTATTACGTTATACATGTTCATTTCCCTATTGATGAACCTCAGTCAGTTATTGTGTTATCCTACAATTGGTGATTTAGTATTAACTTTATTTAGATTGTTTTTTAAATCATGTTTTTGTATTACATTCATTATCAGTTATTTAATAGTCAAAGTGAGTTGCTCATTGTTTCTTACAGTAGACCTTCAGCCGACTCACATATTTATTTTCTTGCAGGCAGCATTGATTGTTTACATGTATCAAGGGCTATCATGTATTCCTAAATATGTAGGGTTATTATATGTAAGGCTCAATAAAAAGCTGCTCAAGCATCCCAGTTGCTGTAATCCATTCCATCTACAATTTCATAATAATGAAAACAATCAATGCACTAAATTCTTAAGTAGTTACAAATCCCATCACACTGAGTTCACTATTCACACACTAATTCCTTCGATGGTTTCCACTCTAAAGATTCAGCTTAATTGGTAGGTGCAGCCAACTGGTGTGTCTCTGGAACTGCGTGATAAACCTTTGAGTGTTGATCCTGTCTTCCATTCTCCATGTTTCACCTAAATGAGTTGTAGTAAGTTACACAGTTAGAGAGACAGATGTATATTAAGTTAAGTTAATAAAATGAACACTCATTGTGAAGGAGAGAATTAGGAGATTGTCAAAACTACTTAACATGTTAACTAAGAAAAGTAATAAGTTTTTATGAATTTAATATGAAAAGTGGAATGGTATGATTCTACACTATTCTCAATCTATTGAAATTAATTATGTTTACATTTCACTGTGAAATAATGAAACCACCATTTATGAACTGAATTACACTATTGTATTCTGGTACAGATTCCTTACTTTAAAATATACAATCAGAAAACTTGTACACCAAACTAGGTCCACTCTCAAACCATTTCAATTTCAATTACCCTGAGAGTTTGCCTTTATACAGTAATGCAAATAAAAATGTGTAATAAAATTCAAAGATGAGCATGCTGGGGTGTGTTAGCATAGGCTGTGACACTAAATCCAAAACTCTACTCAATCAAATACACAAATGATAGTCACAAAGTGTTGGAGAAGGCCAGTGCAAAGGGTTTAACCTGTTCTGTAAAGCAGAACCTTAACCTGTTTAAATTGATTCTGCTGGAAGAAGGCATTATCTGAAGACCAATGACTGGGTAAGATCACACATGCATTCAATTAGAGTAGAGATGTAAAATTGTATTGCCCTCTCATGCTATGATAATGTAGAGTCACTCAGGGTCTCTCTTTTATTTTACTTTAATTTTAGGCACTCTCAAATTAATTTGGTGTTATTTAGTTTAATGAATTATTAATTTGTAATCTTTTCAAACTTAATTTTCAAACTTAGTAATTGTCCCCTCAGAGCTTTAGATTATGTGTAATTGCTCAGTTGATTTGCGAGGGAAACAAACTTTTGTAAAAACAGTAAATATTTACCTTTTTTTGTAATAAATAGGGAACTCAAATGTAAGCAAATGTCAAATAAATTTTGTTCTCACTGGATACTGTTTGCTTTTTTATTATATTATATTTTACTGACCATTTTTGCGCTGGTATGAATTTTATAATGATGAAATTGTAGGATCTGGCAGCAATGTGTTAGGAACTTTGCTGTGCCTGGGGTGATAACTTGCTCCATGACAGATGTGAGCTCATACTGTGGTCGCTTTAGGCTACATGTAGGCATAGGCAATACAAGAACTACAACATCTATTGATAAAACATGCACAAATTATGACACAATGCGAATATACTATGCTGTTGGCATACACAAATATGTGGTAACTACACGTTATTTAATATCTTATTACATGAGCTGAGAAGATAAACACTGAGATAAATTATTTGTATTGAGCTAGAAATTAAAACTTGAGGCACACAATTAGCACCTTGGATTGTAATGTAGCATCATCCAAAAAGGCAACTAAAGCTGAATAACGTCGAATGATTATTAATTGAAATTGATTGTAAAAAATTTAGTTAATGAACTTTAGTTTATTTTTGTAAAATGCAACTAAGATTTAATATTGGTCAAAATAAGAAACTTGTTAGCCGATCAAGAGATAATTGACAAATTAAATTGAGCAAACTAATGCTTACGTATGAACAGCCATATTGGCAGACGAATCATTTGAATTTTAAAATCGGCAGGTACTTTTTGTAGAAATTTTATAAATAGCTTTGATTCAACCATAATTTTGATGAACAATAAATTCTTCGGAGTTTATTTAATTTTCATTTCTACTTTATCTGGTTTGATTATTTAATTAAATGTGCAGCTAGGCAAGTTGTGTTTAGTAGTGGCTGGAATCCATCACGGGATCGATTCTAGGGTCTTTGTGCCAGTCACGAAAGTGCACCTATGTTACGGTTAGGAGTTTTTCGATTCTTGCCTATTCTGACTTACGATCTATACAAGTATGAAATAATTAATGCTCGAAATGACTGGATAGTTGAACCCTAGGAATATATATTCTTAATAGTAGGAGACTTGACTATAATCAACCAAATAAACGACCTTACATGTATCATTATTAAATGTAAGTTGAGGAAACTGCAATCTATTACTTAAATTACTAAGCCAGTAGCTTTACTGTAATGGCTATTTAATATTATGTAAATGCAGTTAGTGTCAATACCCGGTTGCTTTACTTGATCAAAACAACAAACATTTTCAAAACCTCAAGAGGGCAACAGCAGACATTGAAGAGATGAAGATAGATGAGAATGCTGAATTCAAAATATGCAGAATTAACAGCAATGAAATTGAGATGGTGCAGTGGATTCAGTCATCGTTCATGAAGGAGGGGAACTGCGTTGTGGAGATCAGCTTCGGGCAGTGGCCCACAGAAGAATTAAAGAGGAAACGTCACACGGCTCCATCACCTAAACAGTGATAGTCAATATTCAATTAACTTAACTAGTTAACTAAAGAGGAAATGTTTGGCGGTTCAATAACTTAGTAACTCCTCACCCACCATTTACTGAAGGAGAGTTCAAAGAAGTTCTCAAACCAGATGTCGACTCAAGGGGAGAAGGGACGAGAATGAAGAACCAATGAACAGATGACATAGAGTGAGAAGGCGTCCTAGTAGTCCCCAAGGCTGATTCAAGGGCAGGGAGACCTGAGGATTTGCAGGGGAAGGTGTAAGTGGTGGAAGAACTGTGGAGATACAGAAGTGATTCAAGGCTGATGTTATCCCAATCTGAACCACACCTGGTCAAGTGCTGGTAGGAGTAACTGTGAGCCAATTCAAGGGCAAATCAGTAGAAACTATTAGCAGAGATTCACAGCCTTTGGACTGTGAACCAAGCACCAGTGGACTACCATTAAGGATGACTCAGCTACACGCCTCCTCAGAAACTACCTTGGAAAGAATGGTATGATCAAAAGAAAGAGAAAAGCGGATGTTGAACATTGATTGAGAAACCCTACATCCTTATTTTATGGGAAGATGTGTTACAATGCATTCACAAAGCTATCCCCAGAAACATAAGCACACATATGAAAAGTTGAGAGAACCAAAGGGAAGTAAGTATTTACAGATAGTGCTCAATGCAAACAATAGACCAAAAGTTAACGTGATAATAAGCTACCCTCATGAGATGAATGAAACACTAGAAAAACCATACATGCAGAGCAGAGTGCACATCATATTTGATGATGAGTTTAGACTGGACACAATGCAAGTGATAATGGCATATAAAGACAAAATAGCTGAAATACCGGAAATAAATATTGATGAAGAAAATCTCACGATCATACACATATTAAAACAAAAAGATTATACAAAAAACTTGGAGAAGAAAATAGATGAAACAACAAGATTTCAAAGAGTTCAGAATGTCAGAGTAGTAATAATCACAATATCAACAAATGAAAACATCCCTGAGCACCTAAGAGAAGCATGCATGTTAGCCAAAAATATCTTCCCATGGGAGAGAACACCAAGCACTACAACAATCCCAGAGCTAATATGATTTGATTTAGAGATAGACTACTGGGCACAAATCTACAGGATTATGGTAGATCCGTGCATTGTGATTGATCTCTATAGACAAACAAAAACAATAGAATTGACGTCAGACACAGATGGATTAGAAAAGGCCAACACACTGTTCATATAGTGCAGTCTAACACAGATACAAGAGCACCTCCAACAAATTCAAACAATATGGAGAAACAGGAAATTACAACAAAAAGTAGAGGAAAGCTGGCCAGAAATAAAAATAGAAGCACAGTCACAGAAATTTCACAAGTCAGTGGAAATGGTATTATCAGAAGTGAACAAAGCTTACAAGCTTAAAATGAGAAAAGATTTCAAACAGTTATTGTTCAAAGAGAAGAATGCACCAGATGTACGCTATAGAACAATGGCATGGATACTAGTGATTTTCACAACCAAACAGGCATAGTTGAAACTCCCAATCTTGTGACACACCTGGCACAAGTTAGTAAAGACAAAAAAGTATGAGATAGCAATAGTGCAAATAAATATGCAAACAAAAACTGGCTATTAAAAGGTCACACAGGAAAGCTGGAGTCACCAAACAGATCAGAAAAGCCAGTACAAACAATGGAAAAAATACTGAGTTGAATGATAATGAACAAAAACCTGATGGGAAAAATGTCAGTAATAATCATTGCCAACAAAACAAGGATATGCCACAGCAAGATCACCATATTTGACGAGCCAATGAAAAAGTACATGTGGGGAGCAACATCTGAAACATGAATGAAACAATTAGAACATCAACCATGGTTGACATGAAAATTGGCAAGCACAGCCAAGATTAGAAAAACGTTAGCACAGAAAGATGTGCAGAAAACCCTCAACCAATAAATGGAATGCTATGAACGAGACAGCCTGCAGTGCACATTTACAAAAGTCATACAAAGTGCAGAAATGATGAAATGAGGGGGCATAACAGAACCAGTAGAAGTCTGCAAAATAGTAATGAAATCCTAAGCAGAGATGTTAGAAAAAGAACAATTGTTAACATCCTCAAGATTACTACTATCTGCTAAAACGCAGCAGATGATCAACAGAATAAATATAGAAAAATGGGGAGAAATTAGCCCAGCAAGGACAATCAAATGGATAGATACTGATGACGAGTGGTTCCTAGTCGAGATCAAAGTCACTAGAGAAGCAAAAGATATTAAAGAAAGAAACTTCCAGAATATCAGAGAACAGCTAACAGTAGCAACAATGAAGCTTAAGTTTACAGAAGCATTTACATGAACAGAGTTGGAAGAGTTACTGAAACCATACAACCAACTAGCTGTAGATGTTGAGTGTATAACAGCTAGAATAGACATCAAAGAAGAAATACAACTAAAATTAAGCCAGAGGGGATTGACGCAAGCATTTTGGAACACTATCCCAGATGCCAAAATGAACTACCCCACCATGATAGGCCTAGCTATGGCACCAACTACGGAAGGCCCATATCCACACATTGAAAAAGAAACAGAAAGCAAAGCAAAAGCTATGATAGAGCAAGATGATTATAAAAGATCAAAAGACATAATGCTAAGAAGTGACAATAGAGAGAGGGTCTACATTGAAGGCACAATAACGCCAGATCAACTCTACACACAAGGGAGACCTATTAACATACAGTTACAGGATCTCAGAAAAGAAATAGAAGAACAGAATCCAAGAGCAATAATGCTATTCTCCAGGGTAAATGATATTGTATGGACAGACATCTGGGAAAGAAAGTACTGCTACTATGATGTCACAAAGAGAGTAGAAATTGTTACAATGATGCAGATCAACAAGAACAATCCTAATAGTATAACTGAAAAAGAAGTGAGACAACATCAGTTTCTTCTATAAAGATGTGGCAAATACCCAGAGTCTACAAAAAGTATTTATGTTCTTCTATCCAGACAATCAAATTAGAGAAGATCTAGAACATGAACAAGGCTGATGCACAAATGACATTGATGATAGGAATACTATACTATAAATAGATTGAAAACCATTGTAAGAGTTTGATAAAGAATTTTATTTGGAATTCTTATTTTGTTTCATATTAACAGTTTGATTATTTAATACAAGCTAATTGAGCAGTGTTCAGTAGTGGTCTGGATACATCATAGGGAACGATTCTAGGGTCTCTGTGCCCTAGTGCCAAAAGTGCACATATGTTAGGTATAGGGTTTTTCTCTTGATTAGCCAACTAGCATTTCATTACTGCATGTATCAAAATAATTAACTGTCAGCAAATGGTTGGATGACTGAAACTTAGGAATTATATTAATACTATTTTAGATCTAAATTGATGACCCATAAATGACCAATAAAGTGACCATACATGTAGTAAATTATAAATGTAAGTTAGGAAGTCATTCAAACAAGATATATTTAATTATGCCAATATATTTTTGGTAATGGCTACATGTAATATTTAATGAACAACTAGTAACAAGTCAGGTTGCAAATAGATAGAACACTTTCATGAAATAGAGTTTAAGTTGATTTCTGTTGTGTCTTGAGTAAGCACTGAGCTAAAGTAGGGTACACATAAACTGTATTGATTGAGCTGAGAAGTGGCACTCAACCAATGGATGGAATGATGAAACTGGATGTGGAGATCCACTTTGGGCAGATGCCCATTAAAAGATCACAACAGACATTACTGCATGGCTTTGTCACCTAAATAGTGAATGGTTAATTCCAGTTACATAAGTTATCAGAAGCAACAGTCCAGCAGTATGTAATAAGTAAATCCTTACCCACAATAACACAACTAATGTTATTCAGTAACAGTAGATGAACAGTGATAATGCCTGGTAAAGGATATTACATTATGAGGTTTTTCTATTTTTTAGATAACCTCTCTTGTGTTCTCTTTCATACACATTCTCCCTAGGAATATTATCTTCTCTTTAAGTATATCACTATTATTTCTGTTAATAAAGACTTCTGCCTTTTCCAGTATTGTCAACATTCTTTCCAGTTTCTCCAAGTGCTCTTGTACCACATCACTCATTACTATTTTGTAGTCTAAATATGCACTGTTCCATCTTCCATTCTATGTGTCATGTTTTTAATACTTTTTTGATATATCTCTGGAAGGTTGTGGGCACTTTGCATTGCCTGAACACAATGTATATCAATTCATGCAATCCTTATGGTATTACAAAAGCTATTTTTTGATGTCTTATTCTTCCATCTTCACCTGCCAGTATGCCTTGAATAAATCTATTGTCTTGAAATATTAACCAGGGAACTTTGTGCAATTTATATCTTTTTATTTTCGATCTATTTCCATTGTATTTTTACGTCATCATGACGTTTCACATTCGAGATTAGTTTTGTTGCTATTAGTTCTGTGTCCCCTCGTTGGTGCTTTTGTTTTGCTCAAATTTAATTTACGAGGGAAAATTATTGCAAACATGTTAAACCACGTTGAATATTGATTAGTGTAAACAAAGGCAGGTAAGAATGAATCTTTTTTGTATATAACTGAGAAACACTGTAGCGATTGTTCAATAGACTTTGTCTACTCTTAAGCTGCCGTCTACCGTTGTATCTTTTATTTATCTATTACTTTAAATGATATTTATTGCTTAAGATCGGCGACAATTCGGGAGTGCTTTCATTAGCACGGGGCGACAAGTTGCTTCTGGGGATCTTTTGATTACCCAGTCCGAATTGTGGTTCTTTAAGTTATGTATACGGTTACGCATATGGAAATAATAAATCTCTCGTTTGTATTTCAACACGTACATGCACTTATAAGATCTAACACTGTGATGATACCATGCCGTTGGCTAGCACGAATATCTGGCAATTACAGATTATTTAATAGTTAGCTGAGAGATAACAATGAAAATGAGAAGTAGGTTCTTTTTTTTGAATTGAGATAGAAATTAAACAAGTGAGACAGATAGGGTAGCACCAGTCAATAGGTTAAGCACTTTACTTCTGGACGTGTTCTGCTTCGGCTGGAAGCCACAGGAATTGGTCATCTTGGTTGTTACCTAAATTAGTTCTGTTAATTGGATGAATTACCAATGTTACATCTACATGCTATAAGTTCTAAGTTAATCCCTGCTCCGGAATCGTGGCTGTTCTGTAAACGCTATCTAAACCTTCTGTGGAGTCAGTTAAGTTTCTAGTTAAGTTTTCCTACCAGCCACTGATTCTACAGAATCAGAATTTGTTGACAACTTAGATTAACAGGTACTAGCCAAATATTTGAATGTTTATTATTTTGGAAGTATAAAAGTAGTGTGATTTATTATTTTGGTGATGACTTAATTCATTGGATTTGCTTTGCTTTTCTTTCTCAGGTTATTTTATTAATTAAATGGAAAGCTAAAAACGTTCAAGCACTAGGGTATTTGAGGCAGTGGTCCACGACTTGGTTTAAAGGGAGATAATTTGTAACAGCTTAGCACTTAGCAATGAATTGTTATCACCATTCCAACAGCTGTGTATTCTGCACATTAACAATAATGATTTGCTAGTGCCATTCCCATGGCTGTGCGGCTGGTAGCTGTTGGTCTACCCAATGTGCTCATAGGTTATGTGTAAGGATAGGGGTTTTTCTTTGTTGTAGCTTTCCTATCATTTGTTGTTCGTTTTATTATATTATTAAGTTTACATTAGCCCTTATACGAGAATTCACAGTTTGTTTGTATTGGAAGTTTATCAATGTCATTACATTGTATTTAATTCATAGCCAACCTAAGGACCTAATTCCTAGTTTTATGCTGACCACATTGATTGTTCACATGTACTATAGGTTATTAGCATATAAATATTTATCTGTAGGGTTATTACATGTAAGGCATAATAACAAGCTAATGCATTCTGGTTGTGAGTCTCCTTTATATTACAACATCATTAATAACAAGAACAATCAATGCATTAAATTAGTAGGTTATCCACACATTGTCACTATTGCATTATCACATGATATATGACATTCCATGCACTGAGTTCTTGGTGTGGCGATTGGTGTTTCTTTCAATGTCAAAGTGTTCATTGGAATTAATAGTTACATTGTAGTTCTTCAATTCCTCTTTGTGCCTTGCCTCAGGTGGGGTGTGTAACCCTGTACTTTGTACCAGCCATCTCTTGTTTTGAACCTAAAGTACTGTTGTTACTCTGAGTGTCAATTATAGTTGTTGCTTAGATATTAGTCTAATCATTAAGTAACCACAAGTAAGAACAAAAGAATAGAGATGGAATTTGGAATCTGTCACCTACCTTACTAGGCAAGGATAGGAAGTAGTCAAAGCAGCTCCTAAATTACATTCAGACTTACTAGTTGGAAGGTTGTCAAGATTCTACATGGTGACTATGACAGGCGCCCGACATGCGCAAAGAAAAATTCGAGTCAAGATAGTTGTTTCTTCTCAAATCAATCGAATTGGAAATAGTAGTCTAAGTATTTGGAAAATAGTTTTAATAGTTTTAGTGACTGAAGAAAAGAGAAAAAAGAGGGAATGAACAATAACATTACACCAGAGCACATAAAAATGCAAGAATGGATTACCCAATTGGATACCCTGAGCAAAAATGAAAAAAATGGTGAATTCAAAGAAAAAAACTACTAGAAGTAAACCCAGAACTCAAAAGACCCCCCAGACAAGAAGTATACCTGAGACACAGGATGTAAGAAAAATTTTAAGAACATGCTCTTTGAGGAATCAAACACACCAGATATTAGAGCCAGAATGTTGATATGGATACTCACAATAGTTTTAATGGAAAACAAAAATTAGTATTACAGATACTAAAGAAGGAAAGATGGAATGTCACAAAAATGAAAAAATATGAGATTCTGATAGTACCAATGCCAATCAAGGTAAAAAACTTGAGGTTGCAGAATTTAAGCATAATGTCACTCTCACCAACCAAAAAGGTTTACCAGAAATTTGGAAATTATTTCACAAGACTACTATTGCAACAGCACACCTTGGGAAGACCAAGCATAGTAGAACTTGCTAAAAAACTTGCATATGCCCCAGAAAATTAGATGATGAAACTTGAAAATACTTGTGGGAAGCTACATCTAACATAAAACTGAGAGCCCTAAGGAAACAGCTGTGGCTAACAGCAATAAATCTAATAAGAAGGGAGAGCAAGTAGAGATGGCAGAAATGATAAAGAAAATACAATCAGCAGAAATAATGAGAAAAGAAGGGCAAAACTGGCCAATCAAGATAATTGAAATTATAAGCTAATCCCATGAAGAAATGCTGCTTGAAGACAGACTACTACAGTCTACCAAAATCTCCTTAACACCAAACACTCAAAGATGAATCAATAAAATTAATATAGAAAAATGGGGAGAGCTGACACCAAGTGAAATTTCATAGGTAGATACAGATGATGAAAGACTACTAGTTGAGATCAAATGTAAAAGGAGAGATAACATAGTACAAAGGATATACAGAGAAGTATATGAGAAGGACATTAAATCTCTCATAAGAATCCTATGTATAAAACAAAATAAAGCAAATGCTACAACCACAAAATTGAATAGCAGTAGACATAGAATGCATCACTTCAAAACTAGTGATTAATCCAGAAATCACTAAGAACCTCATGAAGAATGGGCTCACAAACTACTTTTGGGAAAAACTAATCAAAGCCATGAATAATTATCCCGCAACATTTGGCATGGCAACAACAGTTGGAATGGAAGGATCATATGAATTGATTGAAAACCAAACAATGACAACACTGTGACAAAGTACACCACCACTCACAATATTAATACCAATGCTCCTGCCAAGATGGAGACTAAAGAACAAGAAAGCTTCCAAGCAGAGTGGCATGAGGAAAACATGTATGTCAACAAACAACAAGAAGCAGAAAGAAAAATAAACAACAAAAGATATGCAAAATGAAAGAGACACTGCTACAAAATGACAACAGAGAAATAATATATATAGAAGGCACAGTGACGCCATATGACCTCTACAAGGAAGGTGAGCCAATACACAAAAAAATAGAAAAGGTTTGTAAAGAGATTGAAAAAACGCCCAAAGGAAAAGAGCAATACTGTTCTGAGGCATTAAAAATATTGTATAGCACAAACTATGAAGCTCAACATACAGATACTATGATGTAATGCAGAGAGTAGAAATAATAACAATGATATGACTTGGAAAAAACAAACTGGAAGAAATAACTAGAGAAAAAGTTCAAAACCAAGTAAGCACATTCTACAACAAGGCGCCAAACTATGAATTTTTCTACCACAACAACTAAAAACATCCAGACTTGGCACACACTAGCAAAGTGGATGCAATCATGCCACTAATGATAGCAATAAAAGGATTACACCTATATGCTGCAATACCCTTTCACTCATAAGACACAAAAAGATGCTTACAACAGAGAAAAATGTGGTAAAAAGCTAACAAAGTTGGAGCAATATCAAAATCTCCATTGGGAAATGCTGGAAGCAGCAAACTTGATAAGAAAAACCACCCAGATTGTACATGGCAAAAAAGTCATCATTCTTAATTAGCTACACTGGAGGGGGGAGTTTGGCATAATCTATATGTGGTCAAAATGTGAGAAAATAATGAAAAGATAAAATACTGATAATGCAATAAATGATTAAAATGTAAAACACACAATGATGATCCTTTTTGATTATTTGTACAAATTTAATAGTGTTGTTTGATACTAACTGTTTGGCAATAGTTGTCAAAAGAATCAAAAGACAATCTTGCTGTTCTAATTAATGCTGACATTGTGGAATAATAGCACATGAACAGAAAACTGGGAAATTGTCAACAGTGTCCTCTAACAGGTACTTGCTGATTGTTTGATTTTTACAAAAGTGTGATATAAATACATGATACTAGATGTAACAATGATGAGAAAATTTTATTGGATTTATCTTGTTGCTTTTGTTAGCTTTATTTAATTACATTATGGAAAGCTAAATGTTCAAGCACAAGAGTAGTCTTTGGTGGTCCCAAGATCTGGTGAATGTATCTCAGAGCAGCACTTTCAAAAGTGAGGTGCAGCCAGTAACTGAAACTTCTGACATGTTCTTAAGATAGGGATACTAATAGGGGTTTTTGTCAGTTATAGCTTTCCCTTTGATTCATTCACTAATAAAGTATGCTGTATATAATTCATTGTAGGCTAACCCATTTAAGATCTAAATTCTTGCAGTTGGCTTTTTCAGGTATATTATTAAGTTATGCTAACTCATCTCAATTGTTCATCAATTGTAGACTGACTACCAATTCCTGTTTCTTATGAACAGCATTGATTGCTCACATGTATGCAGGGCTTTCATGTACTATTATAAATGTAGGGATATTATATGTAGGGAATTATACCAAGCAATTGCATCAAGGTTGCATTACTGTTCTTTATTTACTTAGTCATAATAACAAGAGCAATAAAATTGCTAAGTTAATAGGTTACAAATTACACTAACCACATTCTATCACTGAGAGCTGTACCATTGTGAGGCATGCAGGAGGTTTCCTTGAAGATTGAAGAGTTGCTAGTGGGAATCTCTTTATCTCTTACAGTGATCTGCATCAGGTTTTGACCCTTGAACATCATCACTCCTGACCTAAATAGATTAGGAAGAATGTGTAACCAGAATTGCTGGCTTACTACATATGAGATCAAATAAGGAGTGATTATGGAATCAAATATCACACCCATCATTAGCAAAAAGAGAAACCTGTCTAAGCAGTTGTGGCAATTCCACTCAGTATTGCTAGAAAAATGGCTGACAAGATTCTACATCAGTAATCAGAAGAGCACATGAAATGAACTTGAAAAGGTACTTCAAAAACATGGTCTTTGAAGAAAAGAATGCAAAAAATCAGAGCATGCACAACAGCATGGATAATAGCAATAATGCTAATGCAAAATGAAAGAGCTGTACTAACTCTAATGAAGAAAGAGAGAAAAGCAATAGTAAAAACAAAGAAATTTGAAATCACAATTGCACCAATAACAGCAAACGTGAAAAACTGGCTACTACAAAAGGTTACCAACTAAAAAAGCAGTTCAAACATTCAAAAATATTTCGCCTGCCTAATGACAAGGGAACAGCTGATGGGAAGACCAAGCACAGTACTTCTGTTTAACCATACAGGAATCTGTCATAGTGAAATAGACATCCTAAGTGATTCTACCAAAAAATACATGTGGGGAGCAACCTTCAACAGTTAACTCAATGCAACTAGACAGCAGCTCTGGATGACAACATGAAACCTGATAAGAAGGCAGGAAGGCAAATGAGATTATCAAAAAGATTAAGAAAAACCAATGAAACAATCAAACAGGAAACATACAAGTAAAGGCCCCAGCAAAATGTCATGGATAGATAATGACAACAATCATTTTCTCGTATAAATAACAATAAACAAGAATGCAATGACAACATAGTCAGGAGAATTTACAGAGAGGTCTCTGTTAAGGAAATCAAATCATTGATAAATCTACTATTCACAGAAGCATTCACAAGAAAAGAAATAAAACAGATGCTTCCAACAAATAACCAGATCAATGTCAACAAAAAATGTATCACATTCAAGATTACAATCCCAACAGAAACAACACAAAAGCTGATAAAATATTGTCTCACTAATTTATTCTGGGAAAGCAACAAGAACAACTACCCAGCAACATTCAGACTACCAACCACAGATGACATTTAGGGAATATACCAGAACATAGTGCAGAGTCACAGGGCACTCTGGCTACTCAAGTGGCACTGAGAAAATCCAGGTTAGTTTGAAGGTTGCAGAGGTTACCATTGTAGAGAGTGATCAGTGCTCTAGCAGAATAATAAAATAATTGCACGTAATTACCATGCATTCACATTCACCAGCAACTTATTATATTTGCATTGTGTGATGTTAAGTGCATGAATGAATCAATTGAATTAAAAGTTCTTATTCCCTACATGTAATCGTAACCTAAAACAACCATGATTTGGCTGTCATCTGTTAAGGGGCAAGTTGTCACCCCAGACACAGTGCAGTGCCTTCCAAATTGTTGCCATATCTTACTTATTAATTATAGAAATAACATCCATGATAAACCTAGAAAGTCTTAGTAATTTAATAATAAAATAAAGAGCAAACAAGTTGAAGCAAGAATAAATTCTATTGTGCTAATGGTACAGGTTCCTCAAGTACTTATAAACATCTTGTGAATTATTACCTGTTTTCTATGTACAATGTTACACAAGTTCCCTTGCAAAATTAAACAAGCAATCACACGTCAGTTTAAATCAAGGGGACAAATAATAAATTGATCAAAATACTTCTCTTGAAATAGAACAAATTAATATAAAAAAATTGATATAGATGGTTAGTAACAATCATTTCATGACAAAGGACATAACTCTAATTTTGAGTGCCTATAATCAAACAAACCAGTAAATCAGAAAATAAGGGCCCCAAGTGACTCTGCACGCCCCTTCTCATTGCACAGTTAAATTTGTGGTTGGATTTGAACAGTGGATCCTGAAAACAACTTTTGCGTCTTTTCAACCATTTCAACTGTTAAAATATCATCCCATAATGAAACTTCAGCATACCTGGGTCGCCTCATAATCTGCATAATTGTCTCACATTGGGTGACAGCTTCATTTTGAAAGCAAAGAACTTGATTTCCAGAAGGCAAGAGCTGATGGGACAGTTCTTTCTTAGATTGTTAAGTTGTCTAGTAAAGGTGTCATACACACATTCTTATAGCTGGAGACCTTTCAGAGCAATCATGAGCGTCATGAGCACATCAGCATCAGAAGTATATGCATCTTCAGCACTAATCCTGGTGTTTGGGTAAAAATGTGTAAGCACTTCCCATAATGATCCTGTACCATCCAATACCAAGCATTAACAGAGAGTAAATTATTCTTTTAAATTATTGTTCCCCATTATATGCAGGTAGGGATATACTGATGTTAACTTCGTTTTACTCTGACATCAGATATGCTATTGTTAAACTTTGTTTAACTTAAAATAACTTGATACTGTTTAGGTATGCCACTGTCACAGTGCTTCTCCGTGATCTGGCTATGGCATCTGGCCGACTCTGATCTTCGAATCAATCCACATGTGCCTCCATTATCAATTGAGTGGTTCCAAGTCTCAGCTCATTGAAGTACTTATGTGTTCCCAATCCTAACTCATAGCTGCTCTCAAGGCTGTTTGTAACTGACTTAAACTCAATTTGTAATGTATACTTATGATACTTCGCAACCAGGCAATGTCACTAGCTGCTTAATAAATATTACTTCAGCCATTATCAAAAACTATTGGCCTTAATTAATATAATTAAATAAAGTAAATAATTACTTTACATTTAAATAACAGTACATGCTTGGTCTCTTTATTGTCGATTTATAGGTCACCTAATTTGACAGTGTAATATTGTAGAATCTCACCAACCTTCATACTGCTAATTATTAGACTAATTTAGGAGCTGCTATAACAATTATTTCCTCCTCTAAGAGTACGGTAGGTGACAGACTCCATTCTCCATCTCTCTTCTTTCTGTTCTTTTGTTTAGCTGTTAAATAATTATATTATTATCTGATCAACTGATATTGATACAAAACTAACGACCGATAGTTTAGATCCAAGACACGAGACAGAGGGTACAAAGTACAGGGTGCGCTTACCCGACCTGCAACAAAGCACAAAAGAGGAATTGAAGAATTACGCTATAACGAGTATTTCCATGCGATACTGGCACATCGATAGAGACACCAACCACAACTTAGATGACTCAGTGTAATGGAATAGTGTGCGTGAATATAATGGTGATACTGTGTGATACCTTACGAATTTATTGTATTGATTGTTCTTGTTATCGATTAGTTTGTCTAATAAAGGAATCTCGCAACCGTGATGCATTAGCTTGTTATGAGTTCGTACATATAATAACCTTACATATAAATAATTACATGCTGGCCTAGAGTACATGTGAACAATCAATACGGTCACGGGGAAAGAAATGAATTGATAGTCCGTCAGTCTACTAGTAATCATACGTAATAAACAACATCCAATATAATGCAAATAGATCTTGTGATTTCCTAGATTTCCTGATGTAAACAGATGTAATAACATAATGTAATAAAAGTTGTAATATGAACAATGAACGATAGGAAAGCTAATACAAGTAAAAGCCCCTATTCCTACACCTAACCTAAGAGCCTCTCGGGTAAGCACCAGCTATACACTGCACCCGTTAACTGGATTCGTGAACCACTGTCTAGAATACCCGAGAGCTCGAACGTTTAGCTTTCCATTGTATTAAGTAAAATAACCTGGTACAAAAAACGTAAAGTAAATCCAGTAAATTAGATTCATCAACAAAATGATCAACTACACACTTTTTATAGTAAAAGAATTAACAACAATCAAATATTTAACTAGTACCTGCTAATTCCAGTTGTTTACAATTTCGAACGCTTTAATTTCTGTTTGTCTGCTGATTACGCAGTTCTGCCTTAATTAGCGGTAGCGATTTAGTCTAGTGCCGTTTTGCCAAATTAATTAATATCAAAAATACTGCACTATAAATTTACAAAATAACTAATTAATCTTACTCATATGTTTTTACAATTAATATTTTATTTTAATATTCAGTCTTGGTTTCTTCTTCCTTTTTTCTCAATTTGACCACATATGATAAGATTACAATTATGTTACAATATAGATATGACCTATGATAGGCTATCCAGCCTTATCTCTGATATCAATTATGTAATACAAACAAATGATTGAAACGATAGTCAGCAATGGAGAAAAACTCCTATTCATATCATTGTGATATCATTTTTGTTTTGTCTCATTATCATTACTATCTCTACTCATTTTGTGACATCATAGAATCAGTATTTTTTGTCCCACAAATCCTACCAGACTACATTGTTTACTCCTGAATTTAATAGCATTATTTCCTTTGATTGTTAGGCATTTATCTATCTCATATTCACGTAGTTCTTTTAGTTGCTCATTATTGGTTTACCTTGCATGTATATGTGGATAAGGAGTTATTTGCTCCTTCAACTTCACTTTCTTTATTATCATTGTTGAGCAATATCTCTTTTGCCTTTTTATAATCATCTCTTTCAACTATTGCCTTTGCTCCTTCTTTTGCATTTACATTAAGTTTTGTATTCATGTAGAAACATTTTTGTGATTTTAATATTTTTGGGTATTCTCCATCTTGGGAGTATACAATCAGGATAGAGACTGGCTGTGGTGGGTACAGATGAGGATTTTTGTTTTGATTTGTCGTTCTATCTCTTTGTAATTATCTGACGTTGTTGGCACTGTTGCCAGTCCAAAAATGGCTAGGTAGTTCATTCTTGCTGTCTTTCAACATCTTACAAAATATCCATGCATCAAGCCTCTTCTGACCATTTTTGACCAGAATTTTCCGGTTACTTCTAGTTTTGATGTAATGCATTCTACGTCTACTGCTAGCTGGTTACATGGTTTAAACATTTCGTCTAATTCTGTTTTCATAAATACTTCACTAAACATCAATTTCATTGACACGCCACTGTTTGTTCCTCTTTTTCTGTATCAATCTATTCTATCATATGTTCTGGTGTGGAGGCTCCCCATTTCTCTATATTTATTTTATCAATCTGTTGTTGTGTTTTGAGATGTATAATTAATTGCATTGACGTCAGTAGTTCTTTCTCCTCCAGGATCTCTTTTTGTGTCTTGGTTGTCATTTCGCAGACTTAGACAAGTTCTGTTATGCCTCCCCTTCTCATCATCTCTGCACTCTTTATGATTTTCACGAATGTACAGTGAGGGCTTTTTTTTCATATCTTCTCATGTCCTGTTCTAATGTTTGTTGTTTGTTTCTTTTCTTCATCAGTTCTGCAATTTCCTTGGTATCTACAATTTTTTTTATGATTTTCTTAGTTGTTAGCCAAGGTTCTGTTTCCACCTGACTTAGTCTCATTTCAGATGTAGCGCCCCACATGTACTTTCTCATGGTTTCATCAAATACTGTTATTTCTTCTGGCACAATCCCTGTTATGTTCACCATGTCTACTGTTGACATTCTCCCCATCGGGCTTTTGTTGAGTATTATCCTACTGATGAATTTCTTGCATGGGCTTTTTGATTTCTTTTCAAACAGAATGTTTTTGAAGTCTTTGTTGTGTTCAGCTCATATGCTCTGTTTATTTCTGTGAGTGCTACATCAACTGTTTTATGGTACTTTTTCGGCAGAGTTTAAATGTGTATTTTGGGCCATTCTTCTTTTGTTTTCTTCTGCAGTTTCATCTCATTCGATATTTCATGTATTCTCTTTATATGCTATTGTCTTTGTGTGAGGCTGCACTTAATGAACAGTGTGTTTGCTTTCTCCACACCCTCTGCATTTGTTATCAACACTATTGTTTTTACTAGTTTGTATAACTCTGTGGCTATGCAAGGATCTACCATCAGTCTACAGTAGGCTACCCATTTCAATTTTTTCACTTAATATTTTTAGCAGTAAATTGGACATCCAATTTCACACTACTATTTCGACAATCAATAGCAAAGTGACAATACTGCAATTCCTGTAGTGTGTAGAACACAATGCAAATTGAAACCATATTTTTTGAAAACAAATATGTATAGACAATCTACATCAATTAATGGAAATATGTATGGCTTTTGTAATCATGTCTTCATTAAAACTGGTAAACAGAAACTTGGGTGCAGAAAGGTTTAGAAATTTCAAGTATCATTCAGAAAATTCAAATAATTTTAATCCTCAAATTGATATTGACAACTTGAACTTTGCGGCAACACTACATTTTCTTGTGCAAGTCATTTGATTAATATTCAATTGCATTGTATATATCATCATTACAATCTAATTGACTGCTACTGTCTGCAATGTTTTGTTGCTACAGAAATTTTGATTTGCGAGAAACACACATGGTTTAATTATCTAGATTTAAGAGAAATATGCAATCAGCACACAATGTATTGAATAATTATAATCATATATACGATGTGACTATATACACTATGATATTATTCAAATGACAAATGTATATTTGTTATAAATATGAATAACTTATAGTTTAACTGTAAACAGATTTTAAATTTTTCAAGAAAGGAAATATTTTTACTAATGTTATTCAATTTTTGAGCTTTTCAAACAATCGATAATATGTGTTTATAGTTTTTCCATGTACCATATAATAATTTCATTATTGAATTAAATAAATAAAAATAAAACAAAAGATCTAAGGTCAATATAAGGGAAAATTTGCAGTAGCATATTGAAATTTTAATGTTAAGAGTAGTATCTTTAGTCTTTTTTCCTATGTAGAGGTTGCTATTGCTGCACCCTAGTGCAGTCATTCATTGGAAGCATTCGCAAAACAAAATTTCTCATATTATTTAGATGAAGGTTAAATTTGAAATTGAGTTTTGCTTCAATTCTTGAATTTGACATGCTTAGCATTTATATATAATAAAATAGTTGATGTGTGTTGTTAAATCCATAAATTTCTCAAATATATGGATTGTTACTTTATAAAAAATTTCCAAAAAACTAGATATGAATGGAACTTTAGCTATAGGTTCGTGAAATTTGAATATCTGTCTGAACCCGGCATTTCAATATCCACCCAAAAATTGCAACTGGAAAACTTCAAGAAAGTAGTTGTAAATAAATCATTTTGGATGCAGCAATAAAATATCTTCGAAATGTTAATCTTATTCTAGTACTGGCTTATTCTTTAATAATAATTGTAGAATCATCCAAATAGAATCTCAAATAGCTGCAAAACTTCGAGCAGAGGGGATTAAAGTCGAAGGAAAATGATAAAAAAATAGTGTAATCAAGTCAATTAGAATTATTTAAGATTTATTTGTATTTTGCAACTAAGAAACAACATGTGTCAGAAAAGAGATATTTGTATCTGTCGATAAAAATACTTTTTGACTAAATGACGCTTTCATTATTTTCAGCCGCCATCTTGGCAGAAGTTTAAATTTGAATTGACAGTTACTTCTTTTGGAAATACTATAAATAGATTGAAAACTATTGCGATACCAATGGTCCTCCCATGATGGAGATTACCAAAAGAGGTTAAAGTGGCAAAAACATTCCTACATGAATATAAGTCATACATGAACACAGAAAGAAAGGCAAAAGCTATGGTAGAGCGAGATGATTATAAAAGATCGAAAGACATAATGCTAAGAAGTGACAATAGAGAGAGGGTCTACATTGAAGGCACAATAACGCCAGATCAACTCTACACACAAGGGAGACCTATTAACATACAGTTACAGGATCTCAGAAAAGAAATAGAAGAACGGAATCCAAGAGCAATAATGCTATTCTACAGGGTAAATCATATCGTATGGACAGACATCTGGGAAAGAAAGTACTGCTACTATGATGTCACAAAGAGAGTAGAAATTGTTACAATGATGCGGATCAACAAGAACAATCCTAATAGTATAACTGAAAAAGAAGTGAGAGACAACATCAGTTTCTTCTACAAAGATGTGGCAAATACCCGGAGTCTACGAAAAGTATTTATGTTCTTCTATCCCAACAATCAGATTAGGGAAGATCTAGCCCATATGAGCAGAGTCGATGCACAAATTACATTGATGATAGGAATCAAAGGAATACAACTGTACCACAAATACTACGAAATATTATCATAAAAGATCAATGAACTACGAGAAATCACGATGATAGCAGAGGATACTTGAGAAACATGATTCCTGAAATACGATAACACAGTAACAATGGAAAGAGAGGCAGTCCTTAAGATGACCAAACAAACCAAATTCGAAAAAACCACGTGGGCCAATCAACAGGCTGAATCAATAATTCGGAAGGCGGATGCTTTAGTCCGTGGAGAGTGAGCTGTGCTAAAAATAAAGCAAGCTGAGGAGGGCGTGTAGCATCATCCACATAAATCTCAAATAAGGATTAACATTGAAGAAAAGGTGATAAAAATATTGTAATCAAATCAATTAGAATTATTTAAGATTTATTTGTATTATGCAACTAAGAAACAACATGTGTCAAAAAAGAGAGATTAGTATCTGTTGATAAAAATACTTTTGACTAAATGAGGGGGCAAAGTTGCTTCCATTAGTTTTTGCCAGCATCTTGGCATAAGTTTAAATTTGAATCGACAGGTACTTTTCTGGATTTACTATAAATAGATTAAAAACCTTGTAAAAGTTTAATAAAGAATTTTACTTGGAATTCTTATTTTGTTCTACTTTAACAGTTTGAATATTTAATACAATGTCGAGCTAATCGAGTGGTGTTTAGTAGTGGTCTGGATCCATCACAGAGAATGATTCTAGGTTCTCTGTGCCAGATCACGAAAGTGCACATAAGTTAGGTATAGGGGTTTTTTCTTGATTAGCCAACTAGCATTTCCTTACTACATGAATTAAAATAATTGATTGTCAACAAACGATTGGATGACCAAAACTTAGGAAATATATTAATACTGTTTTAGATCTAAATTGATGACCCATAAATGACTGATAAAGTGACCGTACATGTACTAAATTATAATGTAAGTTAGGAAGTTGTTTAAACAAGATATATTTAAACAAGCCAATATATTTTTGGTAATGGCTACATGTAATATTTAATGAACAATTAGTAACACGTCAGGTTGTGAATAGATAGAACACTTTCACAAAATAGAGTTTAACTCGAGTTGTGCCATGCCTTGAGTACACACTGAAACTGGATGTGGAGATCTGCTTTGGGCAGATGCCCATTAGAGATCATTGTTGGAGATTACTGCATGGCTTTGTCACCTAAATAGTGAATGGCTAATTCCAGGTTACATAAGTTAACAGAAGCAACAAGTCAAGCAGTATGGAACAAGTAAATCCTTACCTGCAATAACACGACTAATGTTATACAGTAACATTAGATAAACAGTGACAATGCCTGGTAGAGGATATTACATGATGACTGTACAGTTGAGTCTCTCCACAACTCTGTTTGACTGCAGATGATATGCAGTGGTGAACTCATGAAGGAATTAAGTTCCTTGGTAAGGGTCTCCATGAGGTGGTTATCAAATTGGGGACCAAGATCTGATATGAGGCGTTCCATCAGGCTGAGCTTGAGCACCCATTCTTTGAAAATTTTTTCTCCAATGTCCTTGGCAGTTCTACTGTCAAGGGGGATGAGTCAGGCATATTTTGTAAAGTGATTGATTAGAACCAGGAGGTACTGATGTCCCTCATCATCACATGTGAGTTTCTCTAAATCCATGTGGATGACTTTGTTCATTTGCTCAGTGGCATGGCTGCGCAGCTCAGTTCTCTGCTAGGGGAAGTGTCTGGCTCCCTGGAGCAAGCAAGTTGTGCACTTGTTGATAATGTCCTGAATGGCGGCTCATATACCAAAGGTGACATATTTGTGTTGAAATTCATTCAGTTTGGATGATGCCTAAGTCTAAGTGACCTTTCTCATGAATCTTATGGACCAAGTCCATTTGTAAATATTTGGGGACAGCTAGTTGACTATTTCAACTCCTGGCATAAAGTAAGCTAGTTTCTGTTTGCTGCCAATCATATTGCTGGAAATAATGTTTGGCAACAGGACTGAGGATTGAGTTGGCATTTTTTAGCTTTGCAATTGTCTCTGATATTACTTTATCATGCTTTTGATGTTGTAGTATTTCAGCCTCAGTGATCTCCTCCATAACAAGAATTGGAAGGATAGCCTTGCAGTGATTGTTGGAACTTATCTCAGGAAGGCGCTTGTATTTGTTGAGAGGGATAAACCTAAAAGACATCTTCTTACCTGGTATTTTTTGGATATCACGTTTGTAACTGGGGAGAGTGGTCCAGTAGTTCGCATTGATATGTAGTCTCCCCTGACAGTGTAGAATCATAAAAGTGAAATTCTTTAGATAGTTGATCTAATGGTTAACTATGTTAGACTTGTCTGCAGAAAACTTTTTGAGCTATCTAACACTGAATAGATGGTTTGTATGGTGAAGTGACAGCTGAGAATGAAGAAGTGGAATTTCTTCAAGCTTTCTATTAATGCCAGCATCTCTGATTTCATAGCACCATAGTTCTGTTTGGTGTTCCTAACTTTCTGCAAAATATTGGATCAGACTCTCTATGCTGTTAATAACCTGGCTCAAAACTCCACTAATTGCAACTGAGCTGGGATTGCAGTTGACAATGAACTCTTTAGAGTAATCCAGAGTGTTTAGGCTAGGGATTTTCCTCAATTTCAACTTGATGGAGTTGAACTTTTCTTGCTCCACACACGTCCACTTTCCAGATGCTTGGTGAAAGTGCTGCCAGCCACAAGAATAGCATCCATATATGCAGTAACTCCTGGTTCTAGAACATTTGCTCCATTCCAGAGCACATGAATAACATAGCACTGGAAAGTGGCAGGGGATTTGGTGAGCCCAAATGCCATGTCTTTCCAATTGAAGAAACTGTACAGTGGTATGAAGGCAGTCTTTGGAATATCAGTGGGTTTTATGGGAACTTGCCAGTATGCCTTGCATAGATCAAGGCAAGTAAACAGTTGGTATCAACTGGCCACATACAAAAGATCTTCAATGTGCAGAAGAGGGTACACATCTTTTAATGTTACATCATTTATTTCTGAAGTCCAAACACAGGCGGTACTTATCACCCTACCAAATAAAGACAGTAGGTGCTGCATATGGGCTGTTGTTGGCTTGAATAATACCATTCTCTACTGTAATATCCTCTACCAGGCATTATCACTGTTTTATCTACTGTTACTTTATAATGTTAGCTGTGTTATTGCGGGTAAGGATTTACTTGTTGTTACTGTTTGACTAGTTTCTTCTGTTATCTTATGTAAACTTGATAACCTGTTCACTTTTTAGGTGACGAAACCATGCTGTAACCTCCATAACGATCTCATAGTGGGCATCTGCCTGAAGCAGATCTCCACATTGAATTTCACCATTCCATCTGATGCATGAGTGCCACTTCTCAGCTCAATCAAGATAACTTATGTGTATCCTACATTAGCTCAGTGCTTACTCAAGACATGACACAACTCGACTTACTCTCTATTGTGTGAAAGTGTTGTATCTATTTGCAACCTGAAGTGTTACTAGTTGTTCATTAAATAGTACATGTAGCCATTACCGAAATATATTGGCTTATCTAAATAAATTCTATTTGAACAACTTCCTAACCTACATTTATACTTACTACATGTACGGTCATTATATTGGTCGATTATAGGTCATAAATTTAGATCTATAATAATATTAAGATATTTCCTTGGGTTTGGTCATCCAACCATTTGTTGACAGTTAGTTATCTGATACATGTAGAAAAGAAATGCTAGTCGGCTAATCAAGAGAAAACCCCTACACCTAACATAAGTGCACTTTAATGATCTGGCACAGGTACTCTAGAATCATTCCCTGTGATGTATCCAGACCACTACTAAACACTGCTCAATTAGCTTGACATTGTATTAAATAATCAAACCGTTAATAAGATGAAAAATAAGAATTCTAAGTAAAATTCTTTATCAAATTCTTACAATAAGTTTCAATGTATTTATAGTATTTCAAAAGAAGTACCTGTTGATTCAAATTTAAACTTCGGCCAATATGGCGGCTATAAAATAATGTCAGCGTCGTTTTGTCAAAAGTATTTTTATCAACAGATACAAATATCTCTTTTTTGCACATATTTTATTCTTGGTTGCATTTTACAAATTAATCTGAAATCATAGCAACTAATCTGATTATAATATTTTTTAATCAACTCCTTTTTGATCTTACTCTCTTCTGTGACGTTTGCAGCTTATTTCTGATTATTTTGGATGATGCTACACACCCCCTCAGCTTGCGTTATTTTTAGCACAGCTCATTCTCCATGTACCAGAGTGTCTGCGTTTTGAATTATCATTTCTGCCTGCTGATCAGACCACGTTGTTTTCTCGAATTCTGTTTGTTTTGTCATCTTTAGAACTGCTTCTCTCTCTGTTGTTACAACGTTTGCGTATTTTAGGAAATGTGCCTCTCTGATGTCTTCCACTATTGGTGTTATCTCTCTTAGCTCATTTATTTTCTGTGAAAAGTTGTCGTAATATTTCTGATATAGCTGTATTCCCTTGATGCTGATCATGAGCATCATCTGTGCATTGGCTCTACTTGTGTGTGCTAAGTCTTCTCTGATTTGGTTGTCAGGATAGAAAAACATGAAAACTTTTCTTGAACTTCGAGTATTTGCCACATCCTTGTAGAAAAAACTAATGTTATTTCTTACTTCTTCTTCTGTGATCTTGTTGGGCTCATTTTTATTTAATCTCATCATTGTAATGATTTCAACCCTCTTCGTAATGTCGTAGTAGCAGTATCTCTTTTCCCATATATCAGTCCAGACTACATCATTACTACAGAGAATAACATTATAGCTCTTGTGTTTTGTTCTTCGATTTCATTTCTCAGATCTTGCAGTTGTGTTATTGTGCCTTTGATGTAGACCCTTTCTTTGTTGTTGTTTTGTAACAAAATTTGTTTTGATTTCTTGTAGTCATCTCTTTCTATCATAACTTTTGCTTTTCTTTCATTGTTTACGTATGACTTATACTTGTGTAGGAATGTCTTTGCAACCTTAACATCTTTCAGTAATCTCCAACATGGGAGGACCATTGGTATCGCAATAGTCTCTGGTGGTGTGCAGATGAGGAGTTTTGTTTCTATTTCTCGTTCTATGCTGCAGTACGAGCCTTCTGTTGTTGATGCTGTGGCTAGACCTATGGTAGACATATTTTAAACTTAGCATTTTCATCTACTATTGATTCTTCGATATCTTCCTTCACTTGTTTTAGGTTCTGGAAATGCAGTAATCTATCATTATTTAACATGTACTCATTAGTTGGTAATACTTGCGTTATTTTATATGGACCTGACCAAACTGTCTTTAATTTTTCGACCTGGTTTGTGTCTGTTAATTTTATAAGTGTGAATGTAGCATCTGCTACTAAGTATTGATGTAGGTTAAATGATTCTCTTAAGCTATTGTTTCACTTCAACCACGGGTAGGGATGTTCTCATGTTAGCCATTTATTGTATATATTTCTGCTATCTTTCCTTAACTGAAATAACTGAATACTATTTAGGTACTCTGCCATCATAGCTCTGCTCCATTAATGGTTTAACTATGGCCTCTGGCAGACTCCAATCTCTGCATCATTTCATTTGTGTTTCCATAGCCGATCTAGGTGGCTTCAAGCCTCAGCTCAACAAAGTTCTTATGTGTTCATAGTTTGGATCAAGGACCCTCGAGTTGCTCCTGATATGTTTCCAAACCACTACTACTGCATTTACCATTTAGCTTGACATTGTGTATAAATAATCAAACCAATATAAAATCTAAGAATAAGATTTTCAAAGAATCTACTTCAACTAATTCCAAACTGATTTATGCTCTATTTATAGTTAACTTGAAAAAGTACCTGTCATTTGAAATTCAAATTTAATTCATCTGTCAAAATGCCTGAAAATAATGGAAGCGCATTTCGCCCCCTTTGTTTTATCAAATTTGATGACAAGTACTAATTTGATATATTATTACTTGGTTGCATTTTACAAAGATAATTCTGATAATTGAAATTACATTGTTTCTCTAAATAATCATAATTTGATCTTAGTTTCAACTAATCATTTGTTCTTCTTTCTTCATTAGCAGCATTTTCTTTGGATTATGCTACATGAATGCATAAACTGTGTCGCCTATCTTATGTGTGTGACCATAGATTTTTTTGTTGTAATTGCTCTGTAGTCTCACAGCTGATTTCTTTGTGTTATGGCACATCATCTCATATATTGCTGTTATCCTATTCCTCAGTTGATCCATGTATTGGTTGTCCATCTTTCTGCTGTAGGCGAAACATTGCATCAATAATGGCATTGCTGCTTCTCTTCTTAACATGGCCTTAAATGGTGTTACACTGGTTGTCGAATGTACAGACATACTCGATCATTTTAATTACTTCTCTCAATTTGCAACCCTCTATCCTTGACGTTGTGACTCTAATTACCTTTATGATGGTTCTGTTCAGTCTCTCCACTGCGCCTTTCACCTGTGGATGGTATGCTGTTGTTATTTCACTCATTACTTCCAGTAAGCATGTCATCTCTTGAAATAGATTGCTTTCAAATTGTGGCCCCTTATTGGTGATTATCATCTGCATCAGCCTGAACTTTTTATCATCCATTCCTTCATAACTGTATCAGCAGTCATTTCTTCCATTGCGTTTTTCATTGGGATTAACTTCACGTGAAATTGTCCACCATCACTAATGGTTACTGCTACTCTTCCTCATCTTTTGACAACATTTCTAGATCTATATGTACAATCTCATTGGGTTGTGTTGCTATGATCTTTTCTAGTGGTGCTCTCTGCATTGGAAAATTCTGCTTATTATGAAAGAGACATTTTGTGCATTTATTAATTATCTCTTCTCTCACTTTCCTTATTGCCATTGTGAAGAACCTTGCATTAAATATACTCTCTGTCTGCATGATGCCTAGGTGGCCCTTCTAGTGGATTTTCCTCACCAATTCATGTTTATAGTATTCTGGTATCACAATTCTGTTGTTTTGTCCTTCCATGTATAGGAGCCTGTTCTTATTTTTCTTCCATCTGTACCTCTCATAATAACTCATGGTTAACTTTGAAAGTTTCAAACCTGTTTCCTGTAACTTCTTTATAATTTCACTTAATATCACATTGTTTCTCTGTTTTTCCATGATCTCTGACTCCAATATCTCTTCATTTATGCTCATCCACCTTGAATTTCTTCAAAACCAAAAGCATTGCATGTAAAAAAATTATAAATTGTTAATTCCTTTATTGCAATTGGTAGCACTGCTTGTCCCTCTTTATCAACATTCCTTTCCAGCAGTCCCTTGTACTCCATACGTGGCAGAAATTGAAACTGTTTTTTCTCTCCATCTTCTTTGGTTGCATCTCTCTGATATTCGGGAAGCATGGTCCAGAGGTCAGCATTCATATGCAGTGTTCCTCTTCAATGTTCAATCGTGAAGGTAAACTTGTTTAGGTATTCAATCCATCTTGACACTATCCCTTCTTAAGCCATCCCAATCTGCAATTGTCTGTGTGGACCCTGAACTGCTGGCCTATTAAGAAGTGCCTAAATTTCTTGATGCTCTCAATCAGTGCCAGCATCTCAAACTTTGTTGACCCATAGTTCTCTTTGCTTGGTTTTAACTTGTGGCTAAAGAACTGTATGGGTAACCCCCTGCCAATTGTCCCAGCATTGCTGTGATTGCTACCTTGCTGGCGTCACAGTCTAGTATAAATGTTTCATTGTAATTAATCGTGTTCAATGATGGCAACTTTGCTAGTTCTTCTTTTATCTAAACAGTGGTCACTTCCTCATCAACCACACCATCTTGGCAGTCTTTCCCGCGATGTTGGGAATAAAATTGCCATAGTAGTTGAGGAAACCCATTATTCTTTGAATATCCTTCTTGTTGTTTGGTTTCTCTATTCTTCTGATCATGTCTCTTGCATTGTCCTTCATACATATCCGCCCTTTTTCGATTACTCGTCCTAGAAATGTGATCTTTTCCTTCAATATGGCACATTTATTTCCATTAATTCTCAGGCCTGCAAGATTGATAAAGTTTGTTGCAGTTTCTCCAGGTGTTCCTCAATAGTGTCACTAGTCACTATGATATCGGCAATGTATGCATTTACTCCATCCTCCATCTTGTGTTTCTTATTTTTCAGCAATTTCATTATACATCTTTGAAATGTTGCCAGTGCATTACATAGGCTGAACGCCATGTATATCCATTTGTACAATCTGTATGGAGTTATAAACGCCGTCTTTTCAATGTCTTCTTCTTCCATTCTCACCTGCCAATATGCCTCGCATAGATCTATTGATGTAAATTCCTTGTGTTTGCTTGCCTCATATGGGATGTCTCCTATCCTGGGCAGTGGGTATGAATCCTTTTTCATTACTTCGTTCAGCTTCTGGAAGTCTATACATAATCTATGTTTGTCTCCCTGCTTCATGAATACTGTGGGTGCAGGGTATGTACTTTCACTGTGTCGTATTATTTTGTTGTTGATTAATTCATTGAGTATCCTGTTATATTCGTCCTTCATTTGCTTTGGTATGCGCCTTGCCTGCAACTTTATTGGCTTGCTTTTTGTTTCACCTATTGCTTGTCCCACACTTATTTCTTAATTGAATATCTGTTTTGTCTCTCTAGCACCTCTCTCTGTTGTAATTGTGTCTTGTTCAAATGTTGGTATTCCTCATCCAATAATTCGGGTATCTTGTACTGATTTTCTTCTTCTGCTTTTGTCCCTCTGCCCTTGAGTCAGCTGTGGGGAGTACTTGCTACATTGATGGTTTTTGTCCACTAGCCATTGAGTCGGCAGTGTGGAATACCTCCTGTTTTTGTTTGTAAGTCCTCAAGTCGACCATACAAACTGCTCTCCTCATTGATGTCTTCCATTGCTCTCCTGATAGCTTTGATGCTAGATTTGACATATTGTCTGACTATACATACATTTGTTTTCTTCACGTTGATATTGCGGTTTGTTGCATTCAGTATTGGCACTTTCCCTTTTCCATTCTTTATTGCACACACACTTGACAGCATTAATACTCTTTTTGAATTTATCCCTTTGCTGTCATAGATCATTTTATCTGCTGTTATTGACTCTTCTGTTTTAACTCTATGCATTCTCCATTGATATCGCTTCAGTTTTATATCTTCCTCCAATTTGAATACTATTGTTGATAGCTTTCCTTCTTGCTCTTCAATTTCGATTTCCTCTTCTCTTATTTGATCGTCCTATCAGCATAGTTTATTACACATTCATTCTTCATCAGGAAATTGTCTCCTAAAATCTCCTCATAAGCAGTAAATTGTTATGAGTGTCTATTACTACTAGTGCTTGCTCGAAGGTTGTATTTGCTATTCTGACTTGTATTGCCTCAAGCTTGCCTTTTGTGTCAATGCACTCTCCGGATGCATTGATTAATCTTTTGCTTGAGCATTCCAAGTCTTCCCATTTGAATCCCAGTTTTGTTGTGCACTTCTCTGTTATTATCAATGTTGCTGCTTCCGTATCAATCATTGCCTTTGTTAATCTTCTGTTTATTATTATCATTATGGTATTGACCATTATGGGTGATTGGTTTTTTAGAGTCGGCGCTCTGACTAGTTTTCCAATTCTTCCTCTGTTTGGGGATCCTCTGCCAATTCCTATTTGGATTCAATTACGTCTTCATCGTCCTAATATGCTTCCTCCTCCCCAATTATGTTGATTTGTTTTAAAATTTGTCTTTCTGTGTCCCTTTTGTCCACAACCATAGCACTTTAAATCTCTTTCTCTTACCTTCTTCAACTTCCCATCTTTGGTTTCTTTGTTAATGATCTTCTCTCCTTTCTTTTCCTTACACACTTTGGTGTTCCCTGTTTGTGGTTTGTAGCTATTTCACAATTCCACTGGCTTCTCTTTGTTCCATACCGCTTTCTTGTAGATGTGGGCATTGTTCTCTATTGTTGCCTGCATGTCTATGGCTTCTCTAGCTTGTCATCTACATCGCACTTGATTTCAAATTGTGTTCAGATGTTCATAGGCATTCCTTTGCAAATGTGGGAGAAAAGGTAGTACTTTGAGTATTTGTTTCCTGTGGAGCTAAGTGTCACTAGGCATTTTATGTGCTGGATGTAGTTTCGGATATCATCTGTCTTTTGCATATTTTTTGAGTTTAATATGATTTGATATTGATTTTTAAAACTCTCATTTTCGTAGTAATCTATGAAATCTCCAATCACTACTTTGTAGTCTTGTTTTGTATCTGCATCCAAAAGCAAGTAATGTTGGGATGCCGCCCCTTTTAGATATAATGGAAATCTTGCAGCTGCTGCCCTTTGGTTTACGTTCCTCTCAGCCATCATGATCTTGAACATTTGTAACCATTCTAGAAATGTCGGATTATAACTGTCCACCTTTCCATTGAATTTTGGCAAAGTTGTCTTACATGGTATTGTGTCATTGTGGCTGTGTTCTGGCAGCATTGAATTTTTGTAATCAGGTTTTCTTTGTCTATTCATTTGTTCACTAGTTGTGAGTTGACTTGTCACTACTCTCATTATTCATTGATGATTTTTCTTTTCTCTTCTTCCTCTTCTTCCTCAATTTCTCTGAAGTGTTTTTTAAAGTTCGTGGGTGACGCTTGCAAGCTCCTTTCTTGCCTCTGATCAATTATCATTTTGTGCATTGTCATTGCTTTCAGGTTTTCTTCTTTGTTTCCTTGTAACATTTTCAATTTCTGTCTCAGATTTTCTAATTCTCATTTCTGATTTTTGTGATTTTCATCTCTGTCCAGTTCTGTTGATCTGAGTTTGTCTTTAAGTTGTTCTATCTCTTGGGCTTGAATATTGTTGTCTAGGATTAATGTTAATTCCTTGCTCTGATATTAGATACGTTTCATTAACCTTTACTTAACTAGAGTAACTTGATACTGTTTAGGTACACCACCATCATAGTTCTGCTCCGTGATCTGGCTGTGGCCTCCAGCTGACTCTGATCTCTGAATCAATCCACATGTGTTTCCATTGCTGATCAATTAGTTCTAAGTCTCAGCTAATGATGTTCTTATGTGTACCCTATCCTAACTCAGTGCAGTTCTTGATGCTGTTTGTAATGACTTAAACTCAATTTGTAATGTGTATTTATGTCACTTCTCAACCTTGCAATGTCACTAGCTGCTTAATAATTATTACTTTAGCCATTACTGAAAACTATTGGATTTGAATAATTAAATTAAAATAAATTACATAATAACTTGCAGCTTCCTACCTTACAGTTAAATAACACATGTAGATAAGTCTACAGTAAAATATACACTTCTCTACTGAAATTTAATGTATTTGCATGTACATAGCTTGTACATTTACATGTATTTGACTACACTCACAAAATCATTGCTTTTTAGGAAGTGCGAGTATAATCACTTATCACATGATCGCTAATAATCACACGTACTTATCCATCACTCTCAAAGAAACTCTCTGTTACAGAGTATAGAAAGCAATAAAACAGCCTTTTGGATGCGTGCTTTTTCACACTTGATGCATTGCTCAGTCTATTATAGGTCACCTAAGTCTACAGTATAAAATATGTATAACTTATGGTAGGCTACCCAGCCCTTTTACTGATATCAATTATTAGATACATGTAAGCAAAAGAATTGATAGCCAGCTAAATGGAGAAAAACTCCTAGTTGTACACCTAACTTAAATGCAGGTTTTTGGTTTTGATTAGGGACTCCAGTTTTCCTGTATGTGCCCTTAGCCACTACTACTGCATTTACTGTTTAGGTTGACATGATTTATAGATAAGCAAACCAAATGAAATCTAAAGATAAGAATTTTGAAGAATTCACTTCAACAGTTTCCAAATTAATTTCAACTTTATTTATACTCTAATTCAAAAAGTACCTGTCGTTCAAAATTTGAATTTAATTCATCTGCCAAAATGGTTAAAAATAATGGAAGTGATTTTGCCCCTTCATTTAGTCAAATTATTCGACGACAAGTACTAATTTGCTATTTTATTTCTTATTTGCATTTACAAAAATAATGATGATAAATAAACTTAAATTGTTATAATCAATAAATCATAATTCAATAATAATACTGACTAATCCTTTGATCTTCTCTTCTTTAGCAGCATTATTGTTTGGATTATGCTACAGTAGTTGTTGAAATTGATTTGGATTAATCAACTTTGATGATTACAGAAATAAATTTGTGAAAGTATTTTGTTCAAAAAGACTGTCTTTTGATTTATGCTTGTCATTACTGATGAAAGAGAGAAGAGTGATTCCATCTGTAAATCCAAATATCTGCTTAGTATCATTGTGTTTTTATCTGACTTCTCCCATGGGAAGATGTTTTCTCCCAGCTGACATGCATTTTCTAGGTGGTCAGGAATCTCTTCTTCTGTTGTAATTGTTATTAGTACAATTCTGACGTTTTGTAATCTTGCCATCCTTGTTGTGTCATCTACTTTCTTTTCTAATGCTTTCGTATATTCTTTCTGTTTCAGAATGTTTATGATTGTGAGATTGTCTGCATCCATGTTGATCTCTGGTATCTCTGCAATTTTGTCTTTATATGCCATTATTGCTTGGGCTGTATCTAGTGTAAATGCGTCATCAAATATGACGTGCACCATACTGCACATGTATGGCCTTTCTAGCGTTTCATTCATTTCCTGTGGATAGCTGATAATTACATTAACTTTTGGCCTATTGTTGGCATCAAGCACAATTGGTAAGAATTTTCCCTCAATCCTTGCGACTTTCTGTATGTGGGACTTTGTTTCCAGCGATAATTTTGCGAATGCATTGTAGCGCATCTTCGAGGTTCCCATAAAATAAGGATGTAATGTTTCCCCATCTATTTTTGACATTTGTTTTTCTCTCTCTTTCAATCTAACTGTTCTCTCCGATGTTGTATCTGAGGAGGGGTGTAGCTGGGTCATCATAAATGGTAATCTACTGGTGCTTAGTTCACAGTCTGGGGGCTGTGAATCTGTGCTGATATTTTCAACTGCTTCGCACTTGAATCGGCTCACAGTTACTCGTATCAGCACTTGACCAGCTGTGTTTCCAGATGAGATAACGTCAGCCTTGAATCTCTTTTGTATCTCCACGGTTGTTCCACCAATTACACATTCCTCTGGAACTCTGCGTGTCTCACTGCCCTTGAATCGGCATTGTGGACTGTGGGAAGGAAAGTTGTGCTGCGCACCAGTTTTCTCCATGCCCTTGAATCAGCGGTGCAGATCCCTGGTGGGAAAGGCTTTTTTTCCGTTTGTCTCTCTGCCCTTGAATCGGCCTTGAGGACAACTAGGACGCCGTCTCACTCTATGTCATCTATTCATCAGCTCTACATTCTTGTCCCTTCTGCCTTTGATTTGACTTCTGGTTTGAGAACTTCTTCATATCCTCCTCATTCTGTTTGTTGTTGAGAGTCCCTCTGTCTGCTGGGCTCTGCGCACTCTCTTCTTCATCAGTGGGTGCATCATTTCCTTCTAGTTTCCTAAATGCAGCTAGTAAATTTATATCCCATGTCTCAGCGTCATATATAGGTTTATTTCTCACTGCCCTCTGAGGCAGTATTCTTCTACTTGGGTCATCATTCATGGTTCCTGGTATGTATTCATCCTCAAATTCTTCTTCATGTACACTATCAAAATCATACATATCATATATGACCTCATTGCCGTTAATTCGGCATATTTTAAATGCGGCTTTGTCATCTATTTTTGTTTCTTCAATGTCTGCTGTTGCTCTCTTCAGGTTTTGAAAATGTAAAAGTCTATTGTTGTCTAACATGTATTCATTGTTAGGCAGTGTTTGTGTTATCATATGGGGGCCGGACCATACTGTTTTCAACTTCCGGACTTGGTTTGTGTCTACAAGTTTAATTGGTGTGAACGCGTATACTTTATCACCTACCTTATGTGCGTGACTGTAGATTTTTTTATTATAATTGCGTTGTTGTCTCACTGCTGACTTCTTAATGTTGTGACACATCATTTCGTGGATTCCCGTGATCTGATTCCTTAGTTGTTGTATGTATGCGTTGTCCAACTTACCACTGTAATTGGTATACTGCATCGATAGTGGGGTTGTTGCCTCTCTCCCGAACATGGCTTTGAATGGTGATACTCTGGTTGTTGCATGTACCGAGGTATTGTAGTAATATTCGATCATTTCGATAACCTCTCTCCATTTATTTCCTCCTATTCATGTTGTCTCCACTCTAATCAGCTTAATCAATGTTTGGTTAAGTTGCTCCACTGCTCTGTTTGCCTGAGGGTGATAGGCAGTTGTTCATTCGCTTGTGATTTCCAATAATTTTGCAATTTCTTGAAATAGTCCACTTTTGAACTGTGGCCCTTTGTCTGTTATAATTGTCTCCATCAGTCCCAGTCTCAATATCCATTCTTTTAAAACTAGCTCGGCTGTGGTTTCTGCTGTGGTGTTCCACATCGGGACCATCCTCGCATATTTGGTGAAGTTATCCACCATAACTAGTAGGTACTGATAACCTTCAGTATCTTTTGATAGCATTTCGAGATCTATGTGAACTATTTCATTGGGTTGCGTTGCGATGATTTTCTCTAGTGGCGCTCATTGTGTTGGGAAATGCTGTTTATTGTTTAGGAGGCATGTGGTGCATTTGTTAATGATGTCTTCCACGACTTTCCTGATGGCTGTTGTTATGAAACGAGCATTAAATGTTTTCTCTGTCTGTGTTATTCCCAAATGGCCCTTCTCGTGGATCTTACGTATTAGTTCCCTCTTGAAGTAATCTGGTATTGCAATTTGATTGTTTCTGGCTTTGACATATAGCAGTCCATTCTTGTTGATCTTCCACTTGTAACATTCGTAGTATCCTGCCGTTATCTTGGATAGTGTTGTTTGCGGCTCTTTGATCTTCTTCATGATCTCGCTTAGGACTATATCCTCTTTTTGTTTGTCCACTATCTCTTGTTCTGTTATTTCCTCTCTTATCAGTATTGGTAGCACTGCTTGACCCTTTTTGTCAACATTTATTTCTGGTAGCCCCTCGTATTCAGTGTGTGGCAGGAACTGAAATTGTTTCTTTTCTCCGTCTGTCTTTGTTGCATCTCTTTGGTACTCTGGGAGTGATGTCCAGAAATCCGCGTTGTTGTGTAATGTGCCTTTTCTGTGTTTGATCGTAAATGTGAATTCATTTAGATACTTGATCCACTGAGACACTATCCCGGATTTATCTCCTGAAAACTTTTTCAACCAGGCCAGACCACTGTTATCTGTTCTTACTCTAAACTCCCTTCCTATGAGGAAGTGTCGAAACTTTTTGATGCTTTCAATCAGCGAGAGCATTTCGACTTTAGTGGAGCCGTAGTTCTCTTCGCTGGCCCACAGCTTGCGACTGAAGAACTGGATGGGTACTTCTTTTCCATTTCTCATTTGGCCCAATGTTGCTCCAATTGCCACCTTACTTGCATCGCAATCTAATATAAATTTTTCATTGTAATCAGGTGTATTGAGGGAGGGTAATTTTGCGAGCTCTTCCTTGATGTTGTCGAGTTCCTCCTGTTCTTTCCATGTCCATACAAATGGAACTGCCTTCCTCATCAATCGGGTCATCTTTGCTGTTTTTCCAGCTATGTTTGGGATGAAGGTTCCATAATAATTGAAAAATCCCATGATTCTCTGGATATCCTTTTTGTTGTTTGGTTTCTCTATCTTCTGGATCAATTCTCAGGAATTATCCTTCATGCAGATCCTCCCCTTTTCTATCGTTCTTCTGAGGAACACTATCTTCTCCTTGAGGATGTCACATTTATTTCCGTTGATCCTGAGTCCCACGTTTTCCAAAATCGTTAGTGTTCTTTCCAATTTTTCCAGGTGTTCTTGGACTATGTCGCTTGTGACTATGATGTCATCTATATCAATTTTTGATGGAATGCATTTGACGTCAACTGTGATCTGATTGAATGGCTTCAACAGTTCTTCTAGTTCTGTGTGCATGAATGCTTCAGTGAACATTAATTTCATCGTTGCGACCGTTTGTTGTTCACTTATGCACTGGGAGTTTCTTTCTATCCACTCGATGGTCTTGGCTGGACTGATTTCTCCCCACTTTTCTATGTTAATTCTGTTGATCATTTGTTGTGTTTTGGGGGATAGCAATAATCTAGACAATGTTAATAGTTGTTCTTCTTCTAGCATTTCTGCTTGGGACTTTGTGACCATTTCACATACCTCTACCAGTTCTGTAATACCTCCTCTCTTCATCATTTTGGCACTTTGGAGGATCTTAGTGAATGTGCATCACGGGCTGTCTCTTTCATAGCATCTCATTTCGTAGTCTAATATGTTCTCCACGTTTTTCTGTGTTATTGTTTCGAATTTGGCTCTTCAAATATTGTGATTTCACTGGGGCATATCCCCATCTTATTGGTGATGCTTATTGATGATATTTTCCCCAATGGATTTTCTTGCATAATTATTCTGCTCAGTATTTTTTCCATTGCTTGTACTGGTTTTTCTGTTTTGTTTGGTGATTCCAATTTTCCAGCTGATAATTACGTTCACTTTTGGCCTGTTGTTGGCATCAAGCACAATTGGTAAGAATTTTCCCTCAATCCTTGCGACTTTCCATATGTGAGACTTTGTTTCTGGCGATAATTTTGTGAATGCATTGTCCGTATATTCGACGTTCCCATAAAATAAGGATGTAATGTTTCCCCATCTATTTTTGACATTTGCTTTTCTCTCTCTCTTTTGATCTTACAGTTCATTCTGAAGTTGTATCTGAGGAGGTGTGTAGCTGGGTCATCCTAAATGGTAATCTACTGGTGCTCGGTTCACAGTCCAGAGGCTGTGAATCTGTGCTGATATTTTCTACTGCTTCACCCTTGAATCAGCTTGCAGTTACTTGTATTGGCACTTGACCAGCTGTAGTTCTGGATGAGATAACGTCAGCCTTGAATCGCTTTCATATCTCCACAGTTCTTCCACCACTTACACTTTCCTCTGTAACTCCGCATGTCTCAACGCCCTTGAATCAGTGTAGTGCAGATCCCTGGTGGGAGAGGCTTTTTGTCCATTTGTCTCTCTGCCCTTGAATTGGCCTTGAGGACTACTAAGACGCCGTCTCACTCTATGTCATCTATTCATCAGCTCTTCATTCTTGTCCCTTCTGCATTTGATCCAACTTCCGGTTCAAGAACTTCTCCATATCCTCCTCCTTCTGTTTGTTGTTGAGAGTCCCTCTGTCTGCTGGGCTCTGCACACTCTCTTCTTCATTGGTGGGTGCATCATTTCCTTCTAGTTTCCTAAATGCAGTTAATAAATTTATATCCCATGTCTCAGGGTCATATATAGGTTTATTTCTTGCTGCCCTCTGAGGCAGTATTCTTCTGCTAAGGTCATCCTCCATAGTTTCCGGTATGTATTCATCATCGAATTCTTCTTCATGTACACTATCTAAATCATACATATCATATATGACCTCATTGCTGTTAATTCGGCATATTTTAAATTCAGTGTTGTCATCTATTTTTGTTTCTTCAATGTCTGCTGTTGCTCTCTTCAGGTTTTGAAAATGTAAAAGTCTATTGTTATCTAACATGTATTCATTGTTTGGTAGTGTTTGTGTTATCATGTGGGGGCCGGACCATACTGTTTTCAACTTCCGGACTTGGTTTGTTGCTATGAGTTTAATTGGTGTGAATGCATATACCTTGTTGCCTACCTTATGTGTGTGACCATAAATTTTTTTATTATAATTGCGTTGTTGTCTCACTGCTGACTTCTTTATGTTGTGACACATTGTTTCATGAATTCCTATGATCTGATTTCTTAGTTGTTGTATGTATGTGTTATCCAGTTTCCCACTGTAATTGGTATACTGCATTGAGAGCAGGGTGTTGCCTCTCTCCCATACATGGCTTTGAACTGTGATACTCCAGTTGTTGCATGTACCAAGGTGTTGTAGTAGTATTTGATCATTTCAATAACCTCTCTGCTGTGGTTTCTGCTGTGGTGTTCCACATTGGGACCATTCTCGCATATTTGGTGAAGTTGTCCACCATTACTAGTAGGTACTGGTAACCTTTGGCATCTTTTGATAGCATCTCAAGATG
>CABFPE010000330.1:880805-894853 GCA_900660155.1 Hofstenia miamia | reverse complement strand
ATATATATATATATATATATATACATCACCGAACTCATGGAGATACTACGTACGATTATGCAAAGTTAACACTCAATTAATTTCTGAAGGACAGATGGTCACATGATTAATGAATTTTAACATTTTTTTGCTTTCATTACAAATGTTGACAATGTTAAACCCATCAAAAATTTTTCTCATTTCCATAAAAAAAATTTTACTTTAGTGATTAAAATTTTATAAAACGATTATTTTTTGATAAAACGAACTATTTAATAAATAGAAGTGGGGCGGGTCGACCCATGGGACAGGGTGGGGCAGGTCGGGGCGGGTATGGGCAAAAGTGGGGCAAAAACACTTTTCTTAAGAAAGATTGAAGTAAGAGATTGCCAATTTTAGATATTGTTCCCTGCTTAAAAAAATTTGATTTACTTGGAAATTTAGTTGCATTTTAAAAAATTAGTTACCATACATTTTTAGCTTTTGGTGAAATTTGATTCTGTTCAATGATATCAGCAAGATCATTTTGATCTGATTTGTAGTCAATAGGCTTTGCAATTAGATTGGAAGGAGTGCAATTGCCCGTGCATAAATGTATTACATAAAATATTAGCTTTATAAAAAGCTTTTTAGAGTCAAAACTAAATTTCATTTTGGTATTAATAATGGTAATATTATGCATTGGTATCACGTTTGTTACTAGATTCCTATTGGTAGTAATAGTAGAGATGACACTTTAGATCAGGGTTTCCAAACGGGGTCTTTACCGTCCACTAGGGGGCGGTACGAGGCTTCAGGTGGGCGGTGGTCATAATTTATCGTATAGGGGGTCCCTGAGATCCTTTAGGGGCGGTGAAAGACTGAGAGCTTCGAGTAACATTACTCGCTGTTTCTCAACCCATTCGTAATTTCTTTCCTAATTTTTTTTACTCGTCATATGTGAAACTGGTTTTTGTTCACTTCGCAAAAATATAGTTGAAAATGTCATTCATATTTTGAAATTGGATATACAACGTTTCATATGTCCATCCTGACATTTTATATTTTAGAAATTAAATTCATGGCGAAAAAAATCGGTTTGGGAAACCCTGCTTTAGATAATGAGCAAGGATTCAAAATATTTTAGTAGTGGTGTGGTGTTTAGTGCAATAAAAATTGTCATAGAACAAATATAGAGTAGGATTTTTTAGTAGGCTAATTCGGGCCTGTAGAATATAAAACGGGCGGCAGATGTCAACACGTGGAAATGGGGCGGGGTACAAATTCTGTGGGGCGGTCCACAAAAATCCGCCCCACTTCCATCTCTGGATTCACCCTCTATTAATTATAGATTTCCTTTGCTGAAAATAAATAGATGTTCTTGTATAAGAGCAATACTAAACAGTCGCGAATTTGATTGTAACGAATGTACTAAATTCAATAGAAATTTGAATGCTTAGGTTTATAAATTATTACTATATACATATACATGCATTTAAAAATCGTTTGCGTATTTTAGATTTACTTTTACAAATTTATTTATTAACACATTTTCACTGAAACATCTTGTGATATAGGCTGGTCAAATAAGAAATGTGTACAAACCTTTCCAGTTGGTCTGTAGTGTACAGAATGCGGCAAGATACATGGTTTTCCAGTGAGGAGTGCCGTAATAACTTAAAGCCATTGGTAAAAATGTAGCTGCCGTTTCTATTATAAAAGCTTGCACCAGGCTCACTTTCAATGAAGATTTGCATAGTTCTGGAATTAGCGGGTGATTATATGTAATTTTATGCAGCCAAGAGACATACCTAAGAGACATCACTTTAGTTGCATTCATGCTAATGTTTTACAAAAGTATTTTTAAAAGGAACTATAGTTAGTATAGACGTGGTTTTGTTTACTTTTCTATCGATTTAGTTTACATATTTATATATATATAATGATACAACTGCTCAGCAATTGTCAGAAATGTTAAGCTCAGACCTAAAAGCTAACAGGTACATTCAGAAATTAAGCATTCACAGCTTTCAAAATACTAGTATCAACGAAGAGAACAACGTTAATGTGAAAAACATCAGTCCGAACTATTATGCACAAGTCTATATATATTAAAATCGAATTATTTCTGGTTTTCTTTTCCCAATGTATAGACTTTTGGAACCGTGCCGTGCTCGTGTCCACATTAAAATACGTATCAAATATATTTGTTAATTTGATTTTCTAAATTTATTAATTTGCAAATTAAAATCACCGAAAGTTTTGTTTTTTGAGCATTTTTTTAGGAAAATATTTAAGATGCCTTTTACATTCAACGAAAAATTTATAGATTTTTCATGCCGTGCCAGATTCGCACTTTAAAATTTTTTAAATTTGTGTCGTGCCGTGCTTGGGCCCTACCGCGTGCCAACACTGAAGATATCTAACTGTTGTAACACAATTTTTCAATTTAAGGACACCCTGCGACATGTCACTCAGCAGAGTCAATGGTCGTTTCCCAGTAAACATAGAACTGTTGAAACGACGTCGTTTTTGTGGTGTATTGGCGTTTAATAGGCGTTGAATTGTTTGAGTGGCGTTTATAGTGCGGATTAGTGGTGGTGTACAATTCCGTCTAGCAAAAAATATTTAAAAATAGGAATAATTTTAGTATTGTGACAATTTGAAGATAAATTTTTTAAAAACTGCATTTTTATTGATAGTTTGTCGTTTTATTGTGAAAAGACGTTGTTTTGTAATGTCGTTTTAGTGCCGTTATTATGTCGTTCAGCGACGTCGTTACGACAGTTCTATGTTTACTGAGTTACCAATTATGTTCCACCCAATTTCAACTCAGTATTATGGATATATTGGATGGAAATGTGTAAGCGGATTTATTGTTAAGAACAAGTTTGTAAAATCATAAAGTACTTAATATATTTTGCAACTACGTCGACACTAATTGCTGATTGTTCTTCGGATATTGGATTGAGGAATCTTTACTCTTTCCCAATTTATTAGTTTAGTTATTTGTGGAGGTCTACCATATCATATCTTGAACTCCATAATATTTCCAAGAAATGATGAAAACTGCTTGGAGCAAACCTCAAAAGTTGGTCAAATTGAAGTGTAATTTAGATTAACAAGTATCGGTAGCTAAAAAACTGAAACCGCGATTTTGAAGTACAAAAACCGGAACCGAACTCATTTATCCAAAGCAATCCTAAGTTTGAACATTATTGATAATTCGATTCGCTACAACAGCTATCCATATCCATATTTTGTATCAGATGACCCAAGGACTGAGTTGTTATCCTGTCCTGTCTGGATTTTTATTTCTTTTATCCTGTCCGGATTTATCCGGATTAACTGTAATATTTTTCTGATAAAATGACTTCTGCAGGCATGTGCCATCGGTAAATCAACCAGCAGATTTTTATCTACACCAATCTGCAATTTTTTAAGTGAAGAAGATCTTATGAACTTACTTATGAACAACAATACATGACATTTAGCCAAGCACAGAACCCATCAAAGAAAGTATAATGCTCACAAAACATTAAATAGCCACACGAAATCAATGGATACAAAAAAAGTTAAAAATTTCAAAGATCCTTAAATTTCAATGTTCCTTAAATCTGTTAGTTTTCTTCCATCCTAACTACCGCAACTTAGAGTGACCCGCAACCCGATTAGACCCGTCAAATCTTTGACCCACTTCATGGGGCGGGAGGGGTTTACCTGTTTCTCACCCTGGTTGCAGGAATAGCATTGAAAAACAATTAACGCATTGCAATCAACAACTTGTAAAACAGTTCTAAGACTTTTTAAATCTTTTGTTAAAAATATTTGCAAGTTGTTTAACCGAGTCAATTCCAAAATGGACCTCCAATGCATGAAGTACTTTTAAAGTTAATGAAGAAGATGTATTCAGGGTTTTATCCGGATTTAACTGGATCTCAAATGTATCATGTCCGGACTCAGCTATAGATTACCAGAAGTTTTTGGATTATGAATTTTAATAACCTTTGGAATACACAGGAGATTAAGAAGAATACAAAAAATTATTGAGTTTTAAGTGATTGATTTTTTATTATATATTTAAGATTACACACTCAAAATAGTTAACGCAGTTTTTATTACATTTCTTAATGTGAATGAATAGTATACATCTGACACGTTTGGTGCCAAATTTCATTTATACGCATCATTTAATTTTAATATTACTAGACGTAGCATCTCGTAGTTTGATACATCAGTTTTTAATTCTAATGTGAGTCACTAGACATAACCTGACATTTTTAACGGCACTGCTTTGTATCATACGAAATAATTCAGACACTGACTTATTTTAAAATTGACAACTTACTGCAAAGCCCAGTAGGCTGTTACGTATTGAGCGCATGAAATGGCAGTGAAGAATGTAACTGAAATCTCTTGGCGGAGGAGATGTAAAAATACCGATGACGGATCGTTCCACGATCGCAGTCTATAAATATTATAGATATTTCGCAGAAATGTGCAGAATATAGCCCATTCCGCGCCGTGATGTTCACTTATCCAGGCGCCAAATAGTATGTTGCTAATACCTTGGAAAGCTCCCACAAGGTGAGTGAGGAATTTACGCTCAGGTATAAGCGTTGAAATGAGAAAGCGAATTACTTCGCAAGCGACTGATGTAGCAACTACGAACAATACGAGGTACGTCATTCGGAGAGATGCAATAAATAGCTACGAATGTAATTTTCATTGGCTGTTATTTCATTGGTTTACGCTACGACGATAATTCACACGTATTATATAACATCAAAATTTGTTCCCACCAACTGAATCTAACATTGATTTAGTAAATATCATCACCGCTAATTCATTGATATTAAATTGTTTATAGATTAAAATACATCACACAAATTTTATTAAATGCGCCGACTTTAGCATATTTGCAGAAGTCGGGCGTCCAAATAGATAACTTTGACCGGTTTTAGAATGCTTGTAAGCACAGTTTATTTTAACAATAATTCAACAGTTTTTATCGAAAACATTACCTAAATATCATGATATGATTAGGTAAGCATATTTGATTGTAAGCGACGTTTTTCTCCACCATATGGCGCATTACTCCAAACAAAATCTTTAAAGATTGTACTATTTTATCTTAAATATATAATGAAATATAATGAAAATGTGTTCAGTTATTTTTTGATCCATATCAATACAGATCCCGACTTGTATTTGAGTATGGGACAGGTACTAATTCAAAATTTCTTATTTGAGGGCAGAGATGCTATTGGTCATGGTTCAAATGAGGTGGTTTTAGTGATGGCTTAAATGGGCCATGGGTCAAGACCGGGGTTCTGTGGTACCGTCTAGTTTCATTTGCTTTACTGCTCTCAGCTCCATGGAACTAGAGACTTAATACCAAAAAACTAAATGGGACTGGGACTAGCATGCCATTGGAGCTAGGACCATGCGTTTCATATTCCTCATAATTTTTGCATAGTTTTGTGCATATAGAAGCTATGCCCAGGACCAATTTGGGACTTTGGGACTAGAAAATTTCATGGGAGGGGGACAGGGACCTTAGTTAAAACGTCAAATTATATGGGTTAAGTGGCACAACTTTTGGTCAGACTAATAAAAACTAAGAAGTTAATACCAATAATCACACTAGGCATATTGTGACATTTTGTACTTATATTGGTTTTGTGTTTCTACTGTAATTAGAATTAATTAATAAATTATTAAAATATGTCGTTTATATAGTTGTTCAGTATAGTAGATTGGTAAAATTAATCGAAATGGGTCACAGTTGGGGTGGGACAAATGGATTATGATTCTAATCACTGATGTGTGTACTGGATAAGCAAAAGTGACCCATTAGCATCTCTGTTGGTGGAAGTCCAATTGCTCATCATACTTGTTTGGGCTTAAACTATATAATTTACAAGATTTCAGTATGACTCATTTCCATGTTTTTAGTTATATTTTAGTTCTATTCAATTTTAGGCAGATCCCCAAAATTCATAAATTTTGCAACAATATGAAATTATCTAATTATTGGAACATACATCTACTTTTATTTTTTTTCCGTTTGACAAATATCAAATTGAAACTAATCGAATACACTCACTTTATCTACCCTTAACATGCCAACTGGACATATTTTGATGCTTTAATTGAATTCCTAATTGCTAAGTTATTTTTTGATTTATGAATTATCGGGGTGCCAAAAATCATAACTGAAAAAACTGTGCTCGTGGGATCAAATGAGACCATGGGACCAGCCATTTTCATGGGAATGGTGATGGAACTTGACTAGGGCCAATGACGTACGCAGGGGAGGGGACACTGTGCAATGTCCCCCCCTCCAGGTTTCTAAATTTGATTTTGACTGGATAAATCAAAAAATTTTTCGTAAAAAATTGAAAATTTAGAAAATCCTGCGTACGCGCTGACTAGGGCCAAATTCAATGAGACCTTGTTCTAAAAGGTTCTGGTCTCGCATATTTATATTCTCTTTTTAATCCCACTCCTCTGCATAAGAGCTAATTAATGTTTTTTCATTAATATTGCTGGTAAGTAAGAATTTGGTATATTGATAATGTGATACTCTTAGAATTTTAAGAATGTACGAGGTTAAGGTTACTAATTTGTTATTACAATTCTAAACGGCCTCTTTCGATAATTTTTATTTTTGCACAAAAGAGGTCATTGTAAACAATCATGTATAAATAAACGGTGTTACGTAAATATCCAGTAGAACTTATATTACTGCTATCGTTTCTTAACCAAACATTAGCTATTAGATAAAATGGTAGTTAACATTCACTGAAAATTTAAATGGTATGTTCAATGATACTGAAATATTCCCATTTAGAGGGTTTAAGAGGCCATCATAAACGTTCACGAAGAATTTGGGTAGATTCACCTTTATTTGTTATAGCCGAACTGTATCCATGTCTTTGTTAATGTCTAATGAAAATATTGACTTAAAATGGGTAAGTTATAAGAAAATTGTTATTACACAACAGTGCATGCAAGTCAACGTAAATGTACTTACTGTTATATAAGTTATAAACAATGTTGAAAAATAAATTTAGTTTTTGATATTGTACCTCAGTATCATAAACTTTTCTAAATCCCAATTTGGTTTTGTAAATTTCAGCCTCTAGATCAGAGATGCAACTTTTAATATTTTTCTTCAAAACAATATCCTGTATCATTTATATGAGTTTTTATGCATAAGTAACTCCAGTGAACTCTATTTTGGGCTACGCTTAAAAATTTAACCCACAAACCCATATTTATATTGATCGATTTCGATTAATTGTAATGCTCTGTAACTATCGGTATTCAACATCAGATTTTGCTGAAATTTCACAAATTACTTTTTCAAGAAGTGCGGCAGTGTTGCCATTTCACGATTACTTTTTCTGTATTCGAGGCCATTTTCCTGTAATTGTGTACAATCAGTGGCGTGTTTAGGGTTTTTAAAACGGGGGGGGGGGCTGACACCCATTTTTACAGAAAAAAATTGAAAAAATGTTTTTTGAACAAAAATAAGCCTATGCAAAATTCAAATGTCTGTTTTTAGCAGCAAATCGATTGATAACATCTTGAATTAACGTGAACTATTTTCAATTTTGAGGAAAAGAGAACATNATGAAAGCTTTTTTCAGGCAATGGCATGATTTGATTAAAAAAATAACATTTTCGGAGTCAGCAGCATCGATTTAGTCNATTTTTACAGAAAAAAATTGAAAAAATGTTTTTTGAACAAAAATAAGCCTATGCAAAATTCAAATGTCTGTTTTTAGCAGCAAATCGATTGATAACATCTTGAATTAACGTGAACTATTTTCAATTTTGAGGAAAAGAGAACATTTTTTTAAATGTTCGCAGTTGGCCCCAAAAGGTGGGTGTCCTCGTTGCCCCTCTAAACGCGCCACTGTGTACAGTATCTTTTCTCGTCACATGGTCTCTATTTCAGGCTGACGTCTCACGATTAGTCAAAATGGATAGTGTTTTACATTCCTGCGTTGTCTCGTAATTAAGCAAAGTAGTACGAACAACAATTTACGTACCCAACTCACGAGAAGTTAAGGCAATTGTTTAAAAATATCAATGTTTAATTAGTGTTACATCCAGGGGATGATTATTTACGTTGAAAGCAAAATCAATATGAATTTGCTAAAAAAGGGATCGTGTAACGCAAAAATGTACTGTACACAATTACAAATAGTTCTCACTTTTACTGTCGGAGAAATGGAGAGCAAAATGGCCTCTAATGCAGAAAGAGTAATTAGGAGATGCCAGCTTTATGAAATCTAATTGCTTTGAATTCCCTTCTGTGTAAATAATTGTTAATTGGGGCTTGATAAACCACGGAATCCCTTTGATATTTGCCAAATAAATTACCAAACCTTGATTTTCTTTACCTACACTTGCCTTGAATACTTATGAGATGGGTGTGTAAATTGTTGTGAAACCTACACAGGAATGCAAAGTACTATACATTTAACGAATTTTGAAATGCCAGCTTAAGTTCTTCTTTGAATTTTACCCTTTTCTGTTCAATGTTGATAATAAGTGTTAGTAGCATGTCATTCAAGAAAAGCTTGGTATGGCGAAGAAATTTGGTGCAAATTCAGTCTCATTCATTTAGAGGTCATGTGCCAGTAGAAAAAATTTCACTGGCCAGCTCTGGATACTGACACTGAAGAATATGGTGAAGATTACAGGGTTGATCAAAATGGTCGGCATAGTAAAAGCACATATTACCCTGCGAAAAGGTTCAACAAATCATCAATTGCTACAAGACTTGTAACTGGAACAAATCTCTCTACTGGGAAGACTGCGACAATCTGTATACTGTTGTCACAGGAGGTTTTTGATATACCAGCTCCTAGCCAGCACTGTATTTATATGGCATTATTTAAGATATCTGGTGACATGAAAAAACATTTTGTAGAAACACTATGCAATCAGAAATGGAGGCTGCACTTTGATGGTAAACAAATTGACAAACATGAGTATCAAACATTTGTGATCAAGAACGAACTAAAAATCCAGCTTGGTTCTTTGAAGTTGAGTAATTGCAACGCTGAGAATATTACAGAAGTACTGAAAGACATACTGTTGGGTTATAGAAATATACTTCGGTTCTCAAACTATCCATCACGTTGAATTTTGCAATGGAACGAGAATTGATAATGATGGAATATTTGTTAGTCATGCGGAAATATCTACCTCCGTATTATTTTGATACAAAACAAATTCCTGCTTCTGATCATGGGTCTGAATATTCTCCACCCGACCGGTACCGCTGCCAACCGAAATCGGTTGACTGGNTATATATATATATATATATATATATGAATAGCATCAATAAATTCACACAACCATGGACTCCTAGATAATATAATAATCACATGCACAAATTACATAAATTACAAAAACAAATCTTCCATGCTACGAATAAATTAGTATAGTACGAGAACTACTTTAATAACGAGTTATCGCATTGTCATCCTAATACAGTATTCTAGCAATGATTACCAGAAAAATATTTTTGCGTAGGGTAGATTTTTAAGGGCTTTTTAAAGTTTCGATAATGTATACTTATATACAGAACAAAATATATGATGAATTACGATGTACAAATACACTGTCATTTGAAGTAATCATACACTGCTGTTGTCAGTGAGCGTCTAAACATTGACAATGTCTCCAGCCCAAATCCTACTTTTCTTTGAAAACCTCATGTGTCATTTTTGAACCACTACTATTAAAAATTTTTATATCAACCTTTTTAACTACAAATTCATTAGTGCCTTCATCAGATCTGCAGATGAAGACCTTCCAATTGATTCATCATTCCAAATAAATACGTCTGTTTGACCTTCTTCAAAATCGTCATGGTTTCTGTTATCTAAGAAGCAGATTTGTCAATGAGCCGAGCTTCTAACGAGCCGAGCCGAGCTTGAGCACAGTATTTGATATACAACGAGCCCAAAACAAGCCTATTTTAGGCAAAGCAAATGTATAGCTCTGCTTGTTAATTTGATTATGTAGACTTTTCTTATTTCTTGCAGTCAGTATGCCTTTCCTATTATCTTATTTAAGATATGTTTATTAAAGAATAGGAAGAGCTATGTAAACATTCTTTGAGCACAATATTTTTAAAAAATACCGAGCTAAAACGAGCCTCATTCAAAGATTTTATGTGGCGAGCCGAGCCGAACTTACACAACATTTAAACGAGCCGTAACGTGCTTGGAAATGTCGACTCTTTGACAAAGTCTGCTAAGAAGAATTTTGGTAGCGTAGTATGATGGCCAATCATCCTATTTTCCAATGTCAGCAGGGTATTAAATATGACGAGCTGTTTTGGAAGGAGAATCAACCTAGAAATGTTTAAATTTAATGAATTCGGTAAATTCAATTTTCCTAAAATTCCTCTGTCAGAACTTAGTCAATCAAATTGTAAGTCGACGTTGCAATTTAGGCTTTCTTTCTTAAAAGAATTAGAAGTTATTGTACGAAATCTAGACTTAAATAAATCTTCAGATTCGACTTAATTGCATTTCTTTAAAATTAAGAATTTTTTTTATATATTTGGCGCCCACCTATCATTTGCAATTAATCAATGCATAGTTGAAAACTAATTTCCGGAGGTAACGAAATAATCAGATATAACACCTTTATATAAAAATGTAGATCCCGTTATTGCGAAAATTTATATGCCAATCTCAATAACGCACCCCTTTGCTAAATTATTTGAAAACATACTGCACATTCAAATCAACCTCAAGTAAATTCTAATTTTTATCCAGTTGCATAGAATTCTGAAATTTTGGCGATTAAATTTAAAAACTACGATTTCATCAAAATTTAATTAAGAGAAGCTAAATCTTTGTCATTCATTCAATCTTTATTTGTACGGTTTTAGACCGGGTCAAACCGGCTGGTCATAAAATACTGACCCGATCTGTGCCGGTCACGCCGATTGAGCCGACCGGTTTACCCCTATGATTTTGATTTATTTCCTATCTGCGCCAGATTTTATATCTTCTCTTCTTTGATATTAGCATCTTGTTCTGAGAGTTACTGAGTGACCAAATGTTGTGTTTTCTCGAAGTAACGTTCTGACCTGAGCTGCACGACAACATCTCTATTTCTTGGTGACTATCACACCTCTGTTATTTAGATCGCTAAAAACGTTGTCGATCTGCATTTAGATGGTTTCTCCGAGCATTCATTTGTGGTTTCTATTGTGATTTTTACATCTTCTTAGGCTTACTAGTCACAGGGGCCATCTTTGTCCCTTTTCTATAATTTGTAAAGCATTCTCTTGAAATGCCATGCTATTAGATAATTGGAACATTTTCGTTGTTACTGCTTCTTTCATTCCTTGGTTCGCACAATTGTTACAGAAGAAAACATCATTCCTTCTTGTCAATGTACTGTTCACAACGATTTCGATTTCGACAAGTAATAGCATTAAGTATCAGTACTGAACAACGAGCTGTAATTTCTAAGCTCGGCTTGGCTCGGCTCGTTTAAATTTTGAGTAAGTTCTGCTCGGCTCGGCTCGGCTCGCCACATAAATTCTTTCAATGAGGTTCGTTTCAGCTCGATATTTTTTTTAAAATATTGTGCTCTCAGAATTTTTTCCATAGCTCTTCCTATTATTTAATAAACATTTCTAAAATAAGATTAAAAGTAAGGAGTATTGAATGAAAAAATAAGAAAAATCTACATAATCAAATTAATAAGCAGCACTATAAATTTGGTTTGCTTAAAAACGGCTCGTTTTGGGCTCGTTGTATATCCAATACTCTGCTCAAGCTCGACTCTACTCGGCTCGTTAGAAGCTCGGCTCCTTGACAAGTCTGCTCCAGTATAAGTAGTTCTAGTGGTGAGAATACTTTAACATTTAAATTCAGTTTTCACAAAAATTGAAAGACTATACCACAGATTGAATAACAAAATCATACATAATTTGAAGAAAAGTCCCCAAATCTCAGAAAGGAACAATATTTGATTGAATAAAACGGTAACGCTTCTTTTACTAAATGCAAACGCAGTTCATTGTTTGCATAGTGATTTGATTAATGCACACGCATGTCCATTTTATTTAAAACGTCTATATAGCAATGGGGGATTTTCAGTAAAATTTAACTTTAAATATTTTTTGCTAAAAATGTTCAATTTAGTTTAAATTCTTTAAAAATGAAGCGACCATTAAAAATACAGCATTTCCATTTCAATATCGGAAATGGACTAATTCAATATTGGAAAAGGAATGATTCAATATCGGAAATGGACTAATTCAATATTGGAAAAGGAATAATTCAATATCGGAAATGGAATAATTCAATATTGGAAAAAATATATGTATTTTTATTTATATACGACAATTAGAATTATCCGTTTATTCATTATACTCAATATCAAATCTACAATAAAATAAACATAAAGTTTATTTTATTGTGGATTTTATTGTAAACATAAAGTTAATTACTGTACTGTATCACTGCTTTATAAATACAGTGTCTAATTATAATAGTGTAGACTGTAGTATACACAAGCGTTAATTTTTCAAAAAGGAATTTCAGAATATTAATGTATTTTTTATTACAGATTAATACACGTATTTTTAATTCATAATAATGTTATCACACTTATTAATGTTTACTCACAGATCTTCTTTATTGTATACACGTTCAAAAACTTGAACTATGACATGTTCAATGGAATCAAAAATACATGATAAATTAACTGATTCGATTCCACGGCGAATACAGTCTTTGAGAAAATGTCTTCGTGCTGAAGACAAAGATGGGAAATTTCCCTTGTTGTTGACAGGACCATGTTCTGCCAAAATTTGTTTCACATGAGACTTAATCTTGCCATTTATATATTCGACTGGGTTCAATTCTGAACTGTAAACCGGAAGTTTCAAAATGTTCAATTCACTTAATTCGATTCGATGAACGGGTGCATTATCCATTATCACAAAGCTTGGATTAAGATAAACGACGTTTTCATTAATTAAATTTACTATGTCGTCTCGGTCTGTCTATGATTGTGTTCTCGATCCCGCCACGATGAATAGCTATGACAACGGAAATGTTGCTCATTCGTGAATTTCTTACCGTTGAAATACATCGGCTTCCTTTAGGAGATCGTCCTTTAGATCTGAGGCACCATAAGTCAAAACCTGTTTCGTCTAACCATACAATGCGCCTTCTAACATCTTGAGAAAACCTTTTAAATCTATCACAAAATTCAACTCTGGCATTTTTCGTTCTCTCCGAATTTCGCGTTTCTGGATGATAATAAACTTTCTTATAAGTCAAACATAACTTATTTAAAGCATTTTCAATTGTCGATTTGCATAATGTTATATTCAGTTCCGTCTGTATTGAATTTTTAAGTTCGTTCAAAGTAATTGTTGGCATATTAAACAGCTCCTGCAGATTAAACAAAACTAATAGGAATTAACCTGGTCCGGAATAACCAGACAACATCCAGCATCATTAACTTTTCATTACTTATAACAGAGATGGAATCGGATCAGGTTTTGGTATGGAATCGGATCTACAATTTGAGAAAATTTCGGATCTGCTTTGGATCCAAAAATTATTTGAAAATGGTATATGCTGTACATCTTATACATTACGCACATTTTTAAATTGAATGCCAGTTNGTTCAGGTCAACCTGCAGGCTTGGTCTGTTCACCAAAAAAGTAGTGCTGGTCGAGCCAGGTCAACATTTATTTAATGACCAGTGCCACCTAGAGTACGCCTAATGAAAAAATGAAATAATACAGCATTTCCATTTCAATATCAGAAAAGGACTAATTCAATATGGGAAAATGAATAATTCAATATCGGAAATGGACTAATTCAATATTGGAAAAGGAATAATTCAATATCGGAAAAAATATATGTATTTATATACGACAATTAGAATTATCGGTTTATTCATTATATTCAATATCAAATCTACAATAAAATAAACATAAAATTTATTTTATTGTGGATTTTATTGTAAACATAAAGGTAATTACTGTACTGCATCACTGCTTTATAAATACATGTAC
>CABFPE010000330.1:859384-880769 GCA_900660155.1 Hofstenia miamia | reverse complement strand
ATATGTATTTTTATTTATATACGACAATTAGAATTATCCGTTTATTCATTATACTCAATATCAAATCTACAATAAAATAAACATAAAGTTTATTTTATTGTGGATTTTATTGTAAACATAAAGTTAATTACTGTACTGTATCACTGCTTTATAAATACAGTGTCTAATTATAATAGTGTAGACTGTAGTATACACAAGCGTTAATTTTTCAAAAAGGAATTTCAGAATATTAATGCATTTTTTTATTACAGATTAATACACGTATTTTTAATTCATAATAATGTTATCACACTTATTAATGTTTACTCACAGATCTTCTTTATTGTATACACGTTCAAAAAGTTGAACTATGACATGTTCAATGGAATCAAAAATACATGATAAATTAACTCATTCGATTCCATGGCGAATACAGTCTTTGAGAAAATGTCTTCGTGCTGAAGACAAAGATGGGAAATTTCCCTTGTTGTTGACATTGCCATGTTCTGCCAAAATTTTTTTCACATGAGACTTAATCTTGTCGATTTGCATAATGTTATATTCAGTTCCGTCTGTATTGAATTTTTAAGTTCGTTCAAAGTAATTGTTGGTCGTGATTCAACTTTTGTAGCTAAAAATAATAAAGCATCTTCGGTAAATTTCATCCTCTCCTTGATGGTAAGTTCAAATCATCTTTCTCCTCGTACCGTTTTAACAAAGAGTATAAAGCGCTTTTCTTGTATTTTAGTGCTATTCCAAATTTCACTGCTTCGGTCTTCGACGATGTCTCTTTAAATTTTGAAATTATTCTCGATGCATCTAAGAAATTAATCGTTTTCCCTTGCATACTTGAAGCTGACACAATAAAGTTCACAAATGATTTAAATCAACAGACGGTTTAATCTTATGCCTGAAGCAATAATTTCGTCAGCAAAACTTAATTGTAAATGTAACTAACACCTGCATTGAAAAAACACCTTCATTGAAAGTCGAAGCTCCAAACCATAGAAATTAATAGTACAATGCAAAAGTTCAAAAAGTTCGACTTTCGCCGTATATTTTATATTGTAGATTTGATATTGAGTATAATGAATAAACGGATAATTCTAATTGTCGTATATAAATAAAAACACATATATTTTTTCCAATATTGAATTATTCCTTTCCCAATATTGAATTAGTCCATTTCCGATATTGAATTATTCCTTTTCCAATATTGAATTAGTCCATTTCCGATATTGAATTATTCCTTTTCCAATATTGAATTAGTCCATTTCCGATATTGAATCATTCCTTTTCCAATATTGAATTAGTCCATTTCCGATATTGAATTATTCNGGAAAAGGAATGATTCAATATCGGAAATGGACTAATTCATTATTGGAAAAGGAATGATTCAATATCGGAAATGGACTAATTCAATATTGGAAAAGGAATAATTCAATATCGGAAATGGACTAATTCAATATTGAAAAAATATATGTATTTTTATTTATATACGACAATTAGAATTATCCGTTTATTCATTATACTCAATATCAAATCTACAATAAAATAAACATAAAGTTTATTTTATTGTGGATTTTATTGTAAACATAAAGTTAATTACTGTACTGTATCACTGCTTTATAAATACAGTGTCTAATTATAATAGTGTAGACTGTAGTATACACAAGCGTTAATTTTTCAAAAAGGAATTTCAGAATATTAATGTATTTTTTATTACAGATTAATACACGTATTTTTAATTCATAATAATGTTATCACACTTATTAATGTTTACTCACAGATCTTCTTTATTGTATACACGTTCAAAAAGTTGAACTATGACATGTTCAATGGAATCAAAAATACATGATAAATTAACTCATTCGATTCCATGGCGAATACAGTCTTTGAGAAAATGTCTTCGTGCTGAAGACAAAGATGGGAAATTTCCCTTGTTGTTGACATTGCCATGTTCTGCCAAAATTTTTTTCACATGAGACTTAATCTTGTCGATTTGCATAATGTTATATTCAGTTCCGTCTGTATTGAATTTTTAAGTTCGTTCAAAGTAATTGTTGGTCGTGATTCAACTTTTGTAGCTAAAAATAATAAAGCATCTTCGGTAAATTTCATCCTCTCCTTGATGGTAAGTTCAAATCATCTTTCTCCTCGTACCGTTTTAACAAAGAGTATAAAGCGCTTTTCTTGTATTTTAGTGCTATTCCAAATTTCACTGCTTCGGTCTTCGACGATGTCTCTTTAAATTTTGAAATTATTCTCGATGCATCTAAGAAATTAATCGTTTTCCCTTGCATACTTGAAGCTGACACAATAAAGTTCACAAATGATTTAAATCAACAGACGGTTTAATCTTATGCCTGAAGCAATAATTTCGTCAGCAAAACTTAATTGTAAATGTAACTAACACCTGCATTGAAAAAACACCTTCATTGAAAGTCGAAGCTCCAAACCATAGAAATTAATAGTACAATGCAAAAGTTCAAAAAGTTCGACTTTCGCCGTATATTTTATATTGTAGATTTGATATTGAGTATAATGAATAAACGGATAATTCTAATTGTCGTATATAAATAAAAACACATATATTTTTTCCAATATTGAATTATTCCTTTCCCAATATTGAATTAGTCCATTTCCGATATTGAATTATTCCTTTTCCAATATTGAATTAGTCCATTTCCGATATTGAATTATTCCTTTTCCAATATTGAATTAGTCCATTTCCGATATTGAATCATTCCTTTTCCAATATTGAATTAGTCCATTTCCGATATTGAATTATTCCTTTTCCAATATTGAATAAGTCCTTTTCCGATATTGAAATGGAAATGCTGTATTTGCTAATTTTTGCATAATTCACTGTCTCTTTCGTGTTCAGATGATGTCACTGCCTTTAGATTTTCCAGAATTTCATCTTACAAAGTAATAGTTTTATGATTCAAAAGGTAGTGACATCATTTAAACAAGAAAGGGACAGTGAATTCTGCAAAATTTAGCAAATATTTTTTAATGGTCGCTTCATTTTTAAAAAATTTAAACTAAATTTAACATTTTTAGCAAAAAACATATAAATTCAAATTTTACTGAAAATCCCCCATTGTTGCAGTTTTTCTATTCCATCTTGTATTGTATTTCTTTAATAATTTATTGAAGTATTTAAAAAGCGATAAATTCAAGAATAGTTGAAACGAGTAGAGATGTTATTATCATTATAATTTTCTTTAGACATTTTGTATAAATTCCTCCCAATTCTGAATTTTAGCCAACCATGATTATTTTACAATTCCAGTTCTTAACTCAGTTGTAACTGTCAAAGCAAGTATCTAACTTCTAAAAACTAATAGATAAGATAAGAGATTCTATATTCAGATAAATGTTTACAATTCAATAACTGATAGTTTATCTGAATAGCGTCATAAATTACAAAAAAGTAACCAATCTACAAATCAACATACATTACAAAAATTAACAATTCTTACAGGCTATGGATGAATTACTTTATATTGCTATTTTAATGACGAGTTATCGTATAGTCATTGTTGTAAAATTTAAATCCTAACCATGATGTACCTAAAATATATTTTTGCTTAAGGAAGATTTTTAAACGCTTTTTAAAAGGTTTCAATTTTTCAATGCTTTTAATTTCTTTAGGTAGCGAATTCCAGGTTCGAATTGCGACATTAATGAAAGATTTCTTCAAAACTTTTTTCTTATACTTAACACATGTAAAAATTTTAGATCTTGAATTCTGTTTATGCGCAAATCCCGGGAATTTAATTGAATTATAAGGCGGTAGATTTTTTACTACAAAATTAATCTTTTTATTTTATTTTCTACCAAACAAAAAATTTGAATGATCCTTACAAGAAAGAAAGTGTAAATATAAAGCATCAAAAAAGTAAGTGACTCTCATAGAAAGAAAAGTTATAGCCTATCAAGCATACATTGTATATATATGCATCATGCACATGCTATAGGTTTCTTCATAAAGGAGCAAACAAATTAATATCTAAAACTTTTATTTTATAAAAAATACCCAAACATCAAGGGGAGTAAATGTGCAACAATCCTCATGTGATCAAATTGTGCACTTTTTACATATAAATTTTTCTGATTTGAAAAAAACATCGGTCAGCATCGGTGTCCAATGAGATACACACAATTGAAAATAATATTCTATCATAAGCAACAGAATAGTAACAGACACTTTTCACACTTATTCCTAATGCTTTTGACAGGTATCACGTCCCTAATTTTTCATTTATTTAGCAAAAAGACAAGGTACATGGGTCGGACTTTTAGCTGTCTCATCTTTCCCACTTGGTCTAATAAACTCAATTACTTACCTTGACAACACTCTAGTCTTGGTGCAGCACAGGAATAATCGAATCTGGGAAGAAAAACGACGTCTAATGATGTATTATAATTTGACAGAGTCAAAGTATTTTCTGAATTGTGTTGTTTACAAGTTTTGTATTTAATTGTAACATTTATCATTTTTAATTAATGGAAACAATTACCAAGAAACATTTCTGTAATTCGAAACAATAGCGCACGCAAATACTCAAAAATGGATTTAATAATGTCAAGTTATCACGGTTTTTAGAGAGATCTTACAGCTCCTTTTCCCCGCAGTCTCGTTTTGCGTCGAATTACCTGTTGAACAAATGCTTTAGTAATTGCTAATGAAATACTTTACCTACACTTCTAGTTTGATATAGCAATTTAACACCAATTACCATTTTTTAAATGTATTTGATAAAAATTTAATGAATATGAAGTTGAATTATAATTTTGCATTCAGTAACGCGACATATCAAACCCTTAAATGGCAATTAAGAAAATTCAACTGCTGCTTATACTGTCAAAACTTCTTTCAATTTTCAAATTTTAGTGCATTTCTTAAAACTATATATTGAAATTATAATTCTTGTCTAAATTCATTATATTAGTTAATTAGCAAGAAGTTTAAAAATTTACTATGGGTCCAATAGACCCCAATTGTCATCTGAGAGTTTCCATTCAGTATTATTTAAGTTTGGGTTTCCCTTGATGTATGAGCTCGCTCTTGAGTGTGGTCAGTTAATTTGTGTGATAATGTAGGGATTCGTCTTTTAGTCTATACGTTTCCAACATCAATTATAGTCATTCTCTATATCCTTTTGGAATTTATATATATATATATATATATATATATTGCAGATTTAGACATTTTCGATACCAAAAAATGCGAAAATATAACATACAGATTGCTTATCATTTTCTTGAGGTTCCAAGATGTTCGTTCCTACTTAATTTTCATGTATACTGGAATTTCATATCCTTTTCAAAGATACGTTATCATCAGAACACGTTGGTTTTGACCAACTCTACCTCTGGATTTGATGGTTTTTACAGTACCTTTAAAATCTGTTTACAAATGACTAATTTTATATACATTATCAGCAATTTCCTTCTTTAAATCATCATAGATAGGACGAAGTTATTTATCACCTCATAAGCTTTCTCAAGCAGCATTTTGGATTCAACCGTTTTGTTGTTAACATGTTAACTACATATTAATGAAATTATCCTTATGCCTTTCTATAACTTCACAACTTTTTTTGTTAGATGGAGAATTTTAAATAACAGTATATATTTTTTAATTTTAAGTATAGTATTAAGATATGTATTCATTTGAAAATGTAATAGGTGTCGTATGATGTTTCTTGCATAATATTGCTGTGTATATGGTGTTTTTTGTAGTCTTTTCTCAATGGATAACGAGCGTACCATTTCATCTTTTCCTGCACTTTCAATTTCACCCTACGAGCACCAAGCATTCAAAAAATCGGGCCACTTAAGCCTACAAACGCAAACCACTAGCTGACAATTAAAAATTTTCAATTACATATTTTTGAAAAATAATTTAAATCTTGAAGTTTATTTTTATTTAAATTTTCCAGTTAGCTTCAATTGAGAAGGAAGCCGTCATGATGTTTGGTTAAGAAAGGATGCAGACTATTTCAAGAAAACAAGTAAATATATTCAATAAGAAAAAACTAGTTGTGTGTTTTAAGTTATAGCGAAACAGAAATGTTTTCTTTTAAATGTTCCCCAACGTTACATTTTCTACCGCTTTAAACGACGCACTAATTTCAGAGTTGTGTCGTTTAGCATATTGGACACAAAAAATCTGAAGAGTGAACTTGTTTTCGATAAAACTTTGTGGCTCTTAAAAATTCGAATTATCCAGATCCGGAATCACCTCAATGAATGGCATAGTGCTTTAGTCAGAGTTACTCTGGTTCTGGATCCAGGTATGGATCGACCCGATTCACCCACTGGATGTGAATCAGAAAAAAATATAGACTAATAAATATATTTTTAAGTAAAATAGCTTAAGATGAACAATAAACTCAACGCCATTATTATACATGTGTACCAACATTTCATCATGAGAGCTAATCAGACTTGTCAACGAGCCGAAATTTCTTGGCTCGGCTCGGCTCGGCTCTTTTAAATTTTGTGTAAGTTCGGCTCGGCTCGCCACATAAAATCTTGGAATGAGGCGCTTGGTATTTTTTTTAAAAATATTGTGCTGAAAGAATTTTTTACATAGCTCTTCCTATTTTTTAATAAACATTTCTTAAATAAGATTATAGGAATGGCATAATGACTGTAAAAAATACTAAAAATGTCCATAATCAAATTTTGCAAGCCGAACTATAAACTTGATTTGCCTAAAATAGGCTCGTTTTGGGCTCGTTGTATATCAAATACTGTGCTCAACCTCGGCTCGTTAGAAGCTCGGCTCGTTGACAAGTCTGGAGCTAATTTCATGTTTGGCATAATAATCAAAATATTAGGACTTGCTTAAAACACTCCAAACATTGAGAGACATGTATATTTTTGTGCGGAGTGTTTTGAATTTTTCTCACAGGGAATTTTTCTTTTGGATATAGACGCTATGTGGATCGATCCATGTCATTTTTTTGGATTGGAAAACATCCGATCCAACGAAACCCTGGTTTCAGTGCTTTTTCTTGCAACAAATCCGATTAATTTTTTTCCAATTTTATCCCGTTCTCATGTCGTTTATGCAAAATTCCATTCGTGATTTTAATCTCTAACTCCAAATCTCGAATCTCTTGTTAAAATAATACTTGTTAAATATTCAAAACGTGTGGCGAAACTACTAAGTTTGCGACTTTTTTATTTATTTATTTTAACACTTTTTTTGTTTATTTGATTAGTGCCGGAACTTTGTTTTCTATTTGTATTGCATATGTTTGTTAAAATTTGTAAATATGTATAAACATAAAATATGTAAACATGTGCAATGTAGACAGAAAATGTAGGAAATGTTAATAAAGCTATTAAATAATAATAATAAAAAAACACTTTGTTGAAATAGTTTCCACTTTTATATTTTATTATAAATAACTTTTAGAATTTGCGTAGATGCATTCCATTTATTCACCACAATCTTAATTCATGTTCTTTTAGGAAAGCGACCCGCCACTTATATCTATTGTATCCGCTTCTTGATTTTTCCCTCGCAATTTTAGAAAATCAATCATCAACGGTAGTGGGATGGTCGAATAAGAGAATGGGAAAATATATATGCAATGCTAAGCAATTTGCAGCTGTTCTTAAAACCATAGCGTTTATCAACTACATCAATTTTTTAATTACAGGTAATTTATTTTATCTGTATTAATTTGATCTACAAAGTATCTATTTAATTATTTATTTATGACCGCTTTTATTCGTGTAATGAAATTCAGTAAAAAGGACAATAATATTTACAAAAACATATGGCAAGACAGTCACAAAATCGTCGGATAACTATCGTCCATCAGATATTTACAAGCCGTATAATATGTTTTCTTGTATAGCTCAGTACGGGTAACAGGAAGAGATATCATACGTCAAGTCACTCTGGCGGGGGTGTATTCTTGACAATTGCAATCTTAAAAACAGTTTNCTTTTGACTAATACCCAAACTTCGCAGGCGTATAGTATAACCGGACCTATCTAAGTGTTAAAAATAAATAGCTTTCTATAATGTTCCATAAATGACTTTACCGACAGCAGCGTTCACATTTGTTTTCCAAGATAAATTTGATTCAATAGCTAATCCGAGGAAGTTGTCAGATAACATTTGAGGAATGGCCTCTTAATTAATATAAACAGGGTGATCGGAAACGCTTGTGACAAAATTGCTACTATTGTGTTTGGTAAAAAAAGATTACCTCTTGCGATTTTGCTGAATTAAGGATTGAATTTTTGTTATTTGAAATTATCAGCTCTTATTATGTGCAAAAGTCGAGTATCATTCGAGCACTTTACAACGTTCCCAACATAATATCGGGTTTTCGAGTCGAGTTCGAGTTACTCGGGNTCGGATAACTATCGTCCATCAGATATTTACAAGCCGTATAATATGTTTTCTTGTATAGCTCAGTACGGGTAACAGGAAGAGATATCATACGTCAAGTCACTCTGGCGGGGGTGTATTCTTGACAATTGCAATCTTAAAAACAGTTTTGCTAAATCTATTTTTAAATTGATAGTTGCGCATTTCGATCAGATGATGTTTGTTTATACTTGCAACCGTGGAGAAAAATTTAATACAATTTCGGAGCTTAACACGAAGCTTTTGACTAATACCCATACTTCGCAGGCGTATAGTATAACCGGACCTATCTAAGTGTTAAAAATAAATAGCTTTCTATAATGTTCCATAAATGACTTTACCGACAGCAGCGTTCACATTTGTTTTCCAAGATAAATTTGATTCAATAGCTAATCCGAGGAAGTTGTCAGATAACATTTGAGGAATGGCCTCTTAATTAATATAAACAGGGTGATCGGAAACGCTTGTGACAAAATTGCTACTATTGTGTTTGGTAAAAAAAGATTACCTCTTGCGATTTTGCTGAATTAAGGATTGAATTTTTGTTATTTGAAATTATCAGCTCTTATTATGTGCAAAAGTCGAGTATCATTCGAGCACTTTACAACGTTCCCAACATAATATCGGGTTTTCGAGTCGAGTTCGAGTTACTCGGGCCGAGTTCGAGTTTTTACGTTTCGAGTTCGAGTAATTTTTTAAATGAAATTCCGAGTTCAATCGAGTTTTTTTCTAATTCCGAGTTTTTTAGGGTAGAGAACAATTATTTTATAATAATTCTAAGCTAAAAAAGTTGTTGTGATTGGTAAGAAAATTGATATTTAAAGAAGTTTAATTTTTACGCTATTTTCGAGTAGATTTTCGAACGTGTTTTGCGAGCTTATTCGAGTTAGAGTTCTTAACATTGCGAGTACTCGAATACCCTGATCGGCTATACAGATAGTATCATTGTTAATGTCATTGGTGTCCTCAGTGAACAGTGGACCACTCATGGGAACACCTTGTGCGATTAAAACTCTGACGTCAATTTCATCAGGTACAATATCTTCGGGTGTTGCCCGGCCAAGATGATGTAGATGTGTTAATTTGTCTGAAAATATTTTTAATATTGCTTTCTGTAGTAGTTGGTCTAATAATCTTATCATTATGCAATATAAGATCATCATCTTGGGTGTAGTGTTCATTGAATTGAGTAAAGAATTTGCTTAGTAAATTAGCGTCCTCCTTAGTTAGCTCTACGTTGTCTTTGGTTTAGTTCTAAGTTTCATTTCATTGTTGTATCTTGCTTATTCATCGATCTAATAGATATCTGTCGATATTCAAGAACCTCTTTATTGATTAGTCTCTGATAGAGGTGGGCGCCGCCGTCTGCCAAATACTATTGGCGGCTCAGACCCGATAAGGTCGCCGGCGAGCTAAATAACATCTATAGAACTGGATTAGACTTTATAATATTCCAAATAGAAACCCTACAAGGCCCATAGCCCTGTAAAAACCGGATGTGATGCAAGCAGAATTGCGAAAGGTTCATCATATGCTTACAGGCAATCTGATTAATAAGGCAGAACCTATCAATGTTAAACGTCCCTACCACATCAAAAACATTAGATGCGGTTTCCTTTTTATGAGGCATTTCGTTTGTCTTGATATAGTTATAGTTATCTATCGGCTCAGCCGTCTAAATTTTCCGGTGGCTAGCTGACTTAAAATATAATTATTTTATTTTCCGAGACAAAGATTCGAATGCTTTTTACAAAAATGAAAGGCATTTTATACATAAACAATTTAAAAAAGCAACGCATTTGCTGATACTAAAAATTTTTCGAATAGGAAATATAAAATAACAAAGTAAAACACTAAAATTAAGTCTATGAAGGAAATAGCAAAGGAGGTGACGCTAAGGAGACCAGGCGCGATGGGTAATCTGCCAAATTTGCTGAGGATTCTACCCAATGAACTAAAATCGATTTAAAGTGAACTAACAAGGTAGCCAGAATATTTTCTGTGTAACGACCTCCATGGAGCTTGCCTGATCGTAAAGCTTGCGCAAGTGGCCAAGAGTCTATTATGAGAGTATCGCCAAAAGATGCCATAGATAAGGCAATCAATGCTGCTTGAAGCTCCTTGCGAAATATGAATGAGAAGTTATGATTATCAGGATCCACGATACCTCAACTAAATTGAGAGGCGTCGGAGTACCAAACTCGCGAAGAAGGGGTAGTTGGGACTGGTTCCCATTCAAATAGTGTAAGACGAAGTTCGTAAAAGGTATGTGGTTACAATTTGAGTGTTAAGATATTCCACATGATCCTTTCGATAGAGAGGCCTAATAATGTTAAATGGTCCAACTAACGGCCAGACAAATGAAATGTGACCTAAGGCTGACTGCTTCTGCTTCTTGGATAAGTGATACAAAGATACTTCTGCCAAGGCGCGCATCATAAGAATACGTTGAGCTGTAGCTGCAATAAACTGGCCAGTGATAGAAAAGTGATATCCTAGAAAGTGAGTTTCACGAAGGCCAAGAGAGGATGAAACCTGTACGCATACGATGCCAATCTGAGAAAGCGTCTGCATCCACTGAGAAACTAAACGATGAGAACGCGCTGGTAATATTAAGAGTATATTGTCGATGTGGGCCCATGAAGTAAATCCTAATTTGCGAAAGGGTGTGAGTAGAACATTAGAGAGTAGCTGACAGGGCGCAACTGAATAAGAAAGGCCCACGGGGGCTCTATTAAAAACGTACCGTTGCGAGTCAAATGCAATAAACGTCGAGCGGTAGCGATGAGGTTTATGTAAAGGAAGATGGTAAAAGGCAGCCTTCAAATCGAACTGCAACAGAATGTAGTCTAATGGTGGAACACGTCGCTTAATGACTCTAAGTACTGAAGGCAACGCAAAACGAATAGGGGAAGTGAGAGGCGTGAGAAAGGAGTAATCAACTACTAATCTAAGGCGACCACCATTCTTTGGTACGAAAAAAGAACGTGCTTGTAGTATCGATCGGCGAGGAGCTTTAGAGATAATTCCTGCACTAAGAAGAGATGTGAGAATACGTTCCGCATGAATTTTGTGAAGAGGTGATGGTAACGGAATGGGCTTCTTGTAAACTCGAGGTGTCAAACGCGATAAGGAAATATGAACCGTAAAAAGCGCCATATTTCTTGAAGGTACATTAAAGGTAGCTTGTAACATAGACCAATTGACATTGACACGAGGAAAGTCATAAACAGGATCTGCTAGTAAAGGTTCCTCAATTACTACACCTTGGGAATCGCCGACAAAGCTAGGTATTTCCTGAGCAGTGGGAGAACAGAGAAACTGTGCCATTTGTGAATCAGTAAGCGTAGAACCGAAAAGATTGAAGGAAGGCGGATCCGCTTCTTCTTCTGGAGGATTGCGATCTTCTTGCTGATGTTCAATGAGTTCACGTAACTGCGAAGATGTCATGGTAACCCCAGATAAGATATCTATCCAATTGCGATCATCCTGCTGCTCCTGCCTTTGAGGTAGCGCGCGTGCGGAAAATTCTGTAAGGAGTCGCTGGGAAAATTCTGTAAGGAGTCGCTGGGCATCCGGTATTGCCAAATGTGAGATTTTGCTTAACGGGCTGGCGCTCAGCTGTAGTCTCCAAATTTCATTACTACTAGTTGGACTGCTGTATTTTATTGCCTGTTGTTTAAGTTTCACTAGGTTTTTTGAGATCATCCTTGTAAACAATTCTCCTAAGAATGCTCTTACGGTTAACTTTATTAGGCTGCTTACATTTTTAATGTCATCTGTATTGTCACAGAGTACAGACCAGTCGGTACATTCTAAAGCACATTGTAGTTGATCGCGATTATATAAAATTTGCGTGTTTGCGACTAAGGTATAGCGTGGTTTGTTGCGACAGTCAATAAAGAGGACAGAGAGTGATACTCATATGATATCGTATATTTGCTGCACCCAATGGCGCCATTACCTGAGCGTTATAGAAAAAAAATGTTAAAACCTATGCAACATCTAATTGAGACTTATTAGGCATATATGTAGCTTGATTTACACAATTCTCCATACCAAAAGACTCACAGAATACTAAACATAGTTCGTTCATATCTTCGATAACAATGATGTAAACCCTCGGATAATCTTTTATTTCATAACATACAGTGTTTTCTTGTATTGTAATAAAAGTCATAGCTTATTAAAACCATCTCTTTCAATTCCAAAAATTTCTGATAAAAACCATTAACATTATAGTTATATACAAAAGAAAACGAGATATTTGACATGTTAAAGTTCTTCTTTTCAGTAGGTAGTTATTTTGTAGATACTTTTTTTGCCATCAACATAAAGTTTTGGGTTACGAATTTTTATTCTATCTTTTGGTGTATCATTAGAAATTAAATCAAACCCTTTCTTCAACGTCTGCTTTTCTACTTCTCGTTCGTCCTTAGTCAAACATTTTCATTCAATGATTTTAACTATCGAGAATTCGATATGAGATTTCGGGCATCCCATGCCGAGGATAACGAGACTATTAAGCTTCTTAGACGTGATCTGCCAGTAACAAATTTATTCAGTCATCGTATATTTGGAATACATCCAAAATCTGGTGTGATATTACTTAGAATACGTTTTACTTGACATTCATCTTGACTGAGCTAATCACGGTTATTTGATTCAGGTACGTTGTCACATTTTGTCATTCGTGTAATATCCTGTGATGGAAGAAGATTATCATCAAGATTAGCGTTGGTAAAATCAACAGTTTTACTTTTCATCCAGTGTGCAATTTTTCCACCACGTTAATAGATTTTTTCCACATTTGAATTGACTTGCGTTTTTCCGAGTTCAGGTATCAATAATTCTTTCTTCCCGTTCTCATTTGTCCTTAGTTCTAATAGAGACTGCAGCTGTGGTGAAGTAAATCCTGTACATGAGGATATCCAATGCATGCTAACTCCACATGTGTTACAGTAGAATATAACATCATCCTTTATTACAATATAGAATTTGATTAAACATGCTAATCAATTTAGATTGTAAGAGCATAAAAAAACCTCTACTGTTTACGCTGCTGTTGCTACAAAACCTCAATGTATGAATTCGGTTTTACATCTCTAGTTGTTTAGAGATTATTTAGCAACATGATATCAGAATTCTTAAGGTCATGCGCATAAAAGTTAATGAACACCACTATGTGGAGGGTCATACAGTATACATATTTTTACATGCTGACTTATTTGCTGTTTAATAAGAGTCAGACCTTGAGAACAACTTAGAGTAAAAATCTACGATGGTATATTTTTAGTCTGAAACAAATAGACTGGCTTTTAATTTTTATTATTAACGTGTATTTCTATGTATAAATTTTTTACCGTCTTTCTTAGTCAATACCAGTAACTTGATGTGTTTTGCCGGAATATTATTGTTAGTAATACCTGATAATTTATTGTTAAAAACAAAGCATTTAATTTCTGTTTTTGCATTAGTGTTAGACTTAAACTGGCTAGGAATATTTTAAAATTTTTATGGTTTTTTTAAAAACTTTAACCGCTCATATTTCTCAAACGAACAAAGTAGTTGTTTCTCCCATGGGCTTATACCTCCTGATTACCTAAACATTAGGAATGGAAAAAATTTGAAACTTTTGCTCAAATTTCCAAAGTTCACAACCAGTTGTGTCCTTGTCTCAGGATATCCACATTTCATAATAAATTGTAAAGGAAATACATAGTTTAAGATTAAATGGATGTTGCATGGGTGACAATGGATAACTAGCTTATTAGTTTGCTAACATCCCTAATCAATGATCATTGGAAAACTTGATAAGAATTTGGTAAGATCTTAGCAAATGCCAAGATTTAGTAAGTTTTTACCAAGATCTTTCAAAGTTTTCCAATTTTGTTATCAAAATTTTACTAATTTTTGCAAGATATTATCAATTTAAAAAATATTGCATTAGAATAAAAATAATTACTCTGCAAAAATTATAACTATCAACAATCAGGTAGAATTTTCAAAAATAATCTTAAAATCAGAATTTACATCTATATAAAACATGTGCATATGTACTTCAGTGACAGCAAATTTTTGGATACTGAAAGATTTCACTGGTAGAATGCTTCCAAAAATAGTGNATATGTGCATATGTACTTCAGTGCCAGCAAGTTTTTAGACACTGAAAGATTTCACTGGTAGAATGCTTCCAAAAATAGTGCTTATTTGAAATTGCGGGAAGCAACAAAAGGTATTTCAAAGAAGAGAAAGAAACCATTTTGTAATAACATTACAATGCACAAACTTACACATTTTTATTAGGTACCTCAGCACTGAAGAGGTTGAAAAAACAAAACATTAAAAATGAAATTATATGGATTTACATCAAATCAATATCACGCCGTCGCTTTAAGTCCAACCCGAACTGATTCAATGCAGCTTTGCCTTCGGTATATGCGCGATGTGGATGTGATGAATATTTTGCATTAATGCCTCTAAATTGAAATAAATTAATTATACATAAGCAAAAAGAAAAATATCAACATTTACTCGAATTTGAAGAAATCTTTGCTGGAAATGAATTTTCAAACTTATATTTATGGCGGATTGGGGTGGTCAACTGCTGAACATCTCCAAAAATTGCACGAACATAATTCATAAATAACTACTCAATGACACTCAAAACAAAAAAAATACTTTTGAAAATATTTATCACTGTGAACAAATTTAGTTTAAGGAACAATTTTAGAATGTCTATTAATTATTGCCAATTTGTTAGGTAAAATTAAAAAACATTCCGAAAAACACCATTAATACAATTAATTATACTAACATAAATTCAATTTAAAATAGAACTTAAATACGAAGTTTGATAAGTTATTTAACTGTATCGTATACCTTTAAATACTTCTTTTTCCAGGCCTTCCAAAGGTGGTTTTGAATTCCGTTTTAACTTCTAGATCTTTATTGGGCCACAAAACGGGGCGAACATTTAAAGCATATTTCGATGGTGTCCTGCCGGGAAAATCTAGTAGATTAACGCCTTTAACACCTTGCAGCTTTATTGTATCATGCTAAACAATAGAAGATATATTACAACTTGCATTAAAATTACAAAAAAATGTACGCACAAACTATCTGGAAAANATGAAGTTGAGGTTCTTAGGATAGGATCTTAGTAGGATTGCTATGGTATGCTTTTGGTCACATTTATTTACTTGATCCTAACCCTAACCCTCTTTGGAAGTTTCAACAGAAGAAAGGCATACGTTTCTTTTGTTTCACCTAATTTCTCGATATGCTAGACAATAGATTGAGTCTATCTATGTCCATGGACTGCTGATTACAGGCCAAAAACAAAAATTTCTATGCAGGCTGTACTTGTCAGTATTAAAATACAATTTGAGAGTTGATTTCTCTACTCATCTTAAAAAACAAACAGAATTTGAATATAACCAATAATAAATAAAATATTGAATTACAAACTTTGAGTTCAAGAATTTTCAAGGGTGTTTATATGATCTTCATCTAATGTCATAGTTTCTTGATATATTAACCTCAAAATAAGTAGACATGAATTTTTCAAGCAATTCAAGAATTTGTGAAAATTGTTAAAATAATCAAGCAGGCATTTGTCAGTATTTTAGTAAAATAGTAAAATCGTTTGATAGAGCAACACTAGGCGCAAGTTGTCTTCAGGTTTAAAATTGTAGCTATAACATTGAATGACCTGGGCAGAATATTGTATTGTTTTAAAAATTTTAATTTTAGTAGGCCATATGGCTTGGTCAGTTTCTATGCGATTTTGAAAATTGTTGCACTATTCGATTTTTCATCGATACATCTAATAAACAAACTTTTATTTTCGATTTTGAAAATTGTTAGGGCGTCTGCAATTAAAATTCGAAAAATAGCTTAACAAAATTGGCCAGGATTTAGAAAATCGGTTGAAGTGACATTTAATGTAGTTTTGGTTAAATAGAGAAAGTTCGTCTCACGCTCACAGCACTTTTTGTAGGCACTACGCACTATTGCATTAATTCCGAAAACTTGTTTCACGAAAGGTGTACTATTTCATTTTATCCCTAATCAATGATCATTGGAGTACTTGATAAGAATTTGGTAAGATCTTGGCAAAGCATACAACTACGTTGCAAAACTTACCAAGATTTAGTAAGTTTTTGCCAAGATGTTTAAAAGTTTTCCAATTTTGTTATCAAGATTTTACTAATTTTTGCAAGATATCAATTTAAAAAATATTGCATTAGAATAAAAATCATTACTATGCAAAAATTATAACTATCAACAATCAGGTAGAATTTTCAAAAACAATTATAATCAGATTTTACATGTATATAAAACATGTGCATATGTACTTCAGTGCCAGCAAGTTTTTGGACACTGAAAGATTTCACTGGTAGAATGCTTCCAAAAATAGTGCTTGTTTGAAATTGAGGGAAGCAACAAAAGGTATTTCAAAGAAGTGAAAGAAACCATTTTGTAATAACATTACAATGCACAAACTTACACATTTTTATTAGGTACCTCAGCACTGAAGAGGTTGAAAAAAACAAAACATTAAAAATGAAATTATATGTATTTACATCAATCAATATCACACCGTCGCTTTAAGTCCTACCCGAACTGATTCAATGCAGCTTTGCNAGCAAGTTTTTAGACACTGAAAGATTTCACTGGTAGAATGCTTCCAAAAATAGTGCTTATTTGAAATTGCGGGAAGCAACAAAAGGTATTTCAAAGAAGAGAAAGAAACCATTTTGTAATAACATTGCAATGCACAAACTTACACATTTTTATTAGGTACCTCAGCACTGAAGAGGTTGAAAAAAACAAAACATTAAAAATGAAATTATATGTATTTACATCAATCAATATCACGCCGTCGCTTTAAGTCCCGCCCGAACTGATTCAATGCAGCTTTGCCTTCGGTATATGCGCGATGTGGATGTGATGAATATTTTCGCATTAATGCCTCTAAATTGAAATAAATTAATTATACATAAGCAAAAAGAAAAATATCTATATTTACTCGAATTTGAAGACATCTTTGCTGGGAATGAATTTTCAAACTTATATTTATGGCGGATTGGAGTGGTCAACTGCCGAACATATCCAAGTAATGCACGAACATAATTCATGACACTCAAAACAAAAAAATACTTTTGAAAATATTTATCACTGTGAACAAATTTAGTTTAAGGAACAATTTTAGAATGTCTATTAATTATTGCCAATTTCTTAGGTAAAATTAACAAGCATTCCGAAAAACACCATTACTACAATTAATTATACTAACATAAATTCAATTTAAAATAGAAGTTTGAAGTTATTTAACTTTATCGCGTACCTTTAAATACTTCTTTTTCCGGGCCTTCCAAAGGTGGTCTTGAATTCCGTTTTAGCGGACTTAACATTCTATCGGTTTGTTCTTTATTGGGTCACAAAACGGGGCGAACACTTAAAGCATATTTCGATGGTGTCCTGCGGGGCAAATCTAGTAGATTAACGCCTTTGAACAGTAGACTTGGCCCATTCCCTTCAATATTCTGTTGAATTTCCCCAACACCTTGCAGCTTTATTTTATCATGCTAAACAATAGAAGAGATATTACAACTTGCATTAAAATTACAAAAAAATGTACGCACAAACTATCTGGAAAATTGCAGCAAGTTGACCATCAAATTTGAAACAATCATATGTTAAGTAAAGATAACTTATTATGAATTTTTTATCCTTTTCTATTGTTGTATTTATTTAATTCAATACATCAAAGCTGGAACTAAATTGCTTTGCCGATTACTTTCGCGTATAAATGCACATGCATATAAATATTTAATTCGATGGTTTAAAGAAAGTAACTTACCAAATTTGATATATCTCTTCGTAATTTTCAAATTTCAGTTAAAAATCTTTCTTCTCTCTCCGTATTAATTTGAAGAAGATTGTTTTGCTTCCTCAACAGGCTTAAAATTTCTTTATTGTGGTCCTAAGTTTCCAAAAGTAATATAATATAGCATGGATATTAAAAAACAGGAATGGTCGTTTATGAGATCTTACGCATATGTTCGAAGTTGAAGGGAATGAAGTTGAATGCCGGTAAGACGTGAAGGAAGGTAATGCAGGGGTGGCAAGTGGCGGTGATTTAATGTGCGGAGAGCTTTCTGCAATCGTAATATTCCCACAAAACGACGTGTTGAGGGATGAATCTAAGTATTGCTCTAAACGCAACTTTTTCGAATCAATATGATCTTTAGCACCTATTATATATATATATATATATATATAAGAAAACTCAAATACTAAATAACATCATTATAAGGTTTGAATCTACAAAATAGAATGAAAAAATTTTTTTAGGTAAAATGCAGTGTAATTAAATATGTAATATCAATATAAGTTACCCATGGCAATTAACTTAGCAGGATATTGTTCACATAATATAATTGCTTAATTGCTTCCCAAACAAATTTTTTCATCGCTGGACATATGCTTTGGCCAAGCAGAATAGCCTATACGCAATAAATCATACAGTATTGTCTTTAAAGAGAAAAAGAAAGGAACTTCCATAACTGAAAAGACATAACGATTGAAAATCATAAAACAAAATTAATATTAAAATATACTTAATAGAATTTATAATAATTGAGAGAAATATATTCCAAATCCAAAACCATGTATATATTAATAATGCAACTTTTGTTATATAAGAACAAAACAAAAAGTAATTTTTAATTGTGGTCATAATGTTATCAGTTCAATAGCAAATTATGTCTTCAACCGGGATCAAAGCAAAATCACTTGATTCAAAAAAAGTATATACATTAAACAGATCGGGAGACATTTCACTGGTAGACAAAGTTTCTCTATTAAGAAAAGGGCGAATAACAGCAAAATTTCGTGAATCAACATCTTTGAAAACATGGGGAATAGAGAACTCCTCTGAATTAAAGATCTTGGCCCTTTCATTACAAAAACAATCTCAATTGGAACAAACATATCTTGAACATAATCCGTACACCCAGCAGTAGAATGAAAAATCTCAAATCTCTCAGAAACATTTTCCCAAAACAGAAATCATTCTGTTACATTAAGTCAATACATTTTATTAATTCATATTTTATCAAATTCTATATAGAAATAGTTATTGTAATTTCATATAACTTAAGCTTAAATTCAAATTGTGAAACATAGTATAACAGTTTAAATTATGAAAATATTGTATTAGCATATTATGCATCCATAATGTTTCTTTATTTCATGTGGAAACACCATGTTCACATTATGTTTCCATTATGTTTGATAAATTCTTAGCAAAATCTTAGCAATTTATGCAAGTTTTCTAATTTCTTATCAAGTTTTGTAATTTATAGAAGGAATTTTCAAGATCTTGCCAATTATTGCAAGTTTCATTCACTAGGGATTAAAATAGGCATCTATTACATCAACGAATCTATAATGTTGATCAGTGTTGTTTGGTTTTTCTAATATTAAACCCATTTGAAAGTTGAATATAGTTTAGTAAATCTATTCGGATATTTATTTTGGTTTTAGGAAAATACCAATCCTTGGCGGAAAGAGTTTGCAAAGTGCGTCCTGTATATTCTCCGAATCATTCGGATCGCGTTCTGAATCACGATGTCATGAATAGAGTGCTGCTCTGGAATTCTTTGTTTGAGGTTTTAGTTTTTGTTGTTCCTTTGTTTTCATTTACAAAAGTTCTGAAGAACTACATCTTCAGCAGGTTCAAGCGTAAAAGCACTTCGAATTTCACTGGTAAGTAGCGTTTTTGTAGAAATTTTTCTAGGTTTTCCAATATAATTTATTTATAACAGTTTGTTGACCTGAAGATCAAGAAGGCATAAGTAAAGCTAAAATTCAATAGTCTAGCACATATTGTACAAAATGATGATTAAGAAAATGTATACAGTATCTGACCTTTCCTTTGTAATTCATGATTTATAGCAAATTTGATAGTAAATTACTTAAGAATCTCGTGTGATTTAGTGCAGAAGGTTTGAGCAAGATGCATATCATATTGTTATGCACAATTTAATTCTTTTATCATGTGGATTAGCTGTGCCAGCTTTTAAATATACGTGACAATTGTTTGCGCTCATACTGGGTGTTAATACAATTCCTTGCGTGTTGTTGTGTTCCAGAATACCCGAATCTCATCTGGAGGAAAGGTTTTGTATGGCAGGCAGCTAATGATTTGCTGCAATTTGAGGTTATTAATAAATTTACGTTTATTCCACTAAATAATAAGTGAAAGTTAGGTACTTTTACTCTTAATTTTGTATATTTTAACATATATTTGTTTAAAAAATGTAGCTATATACTATATTCACTCAGACATATCACCTCTCAACTCACAACACACCACCACTAAGCACTACTACATAACAACACTTAAATTCAGTAAGTTCATTTTCCACCAAATCTTCAAGTCTTGCTCTAATATTTATGAAAAAACAAACGGCAGTTTTCTTAAAATTGTATGTTTAATTCTTCTTTTAATATCATATGCATATACATTTAAATTCAGTACGTGTATTCCTAATAATCTCGATAAATATTTTTATTTCATAAGATTACTACTCTCAGGAGATATTAAACTTAACCCAGGACCAATTTTAGAAGAATCGCAAATAGAAATAAAACTAAAAAATTACTGCAATAACTATAAATTTGTATATCTCAATGCTAGAAGTCTAACTTCAAACAGAAATGACTTTCTAAGCTTAATAAATAAGATAGGACAAAACGCAATATTCTTAATTACCGAAACTTGGTTACAACATGACACTGATCCTAATTTGTTTAATCCTGACCGACATTATTATGACATTTGCATAAAAAACCGATTAGGTAGAGGTGGCGGACTCATGATATTGGCTACAAAATGTTTAAAACCAGTGCGTAAATTAGAATATGAATTAAACCACAATATATTTGAATCACTCTGGATAGAAATTATATCATTTGAAAATA
>CABFPE010000330.1:825749-847470 GCA_900660155.1 Hofstenia miamia | reverse complement strand
ATATATATATATATAAGGTAAGGAGTTTTTATTGAGGGAAGCCATTGTAGAGCAATACTATCAAGAATTGTACTTTTTGATTGAACTACATTGTAATGCACTTTCAGTTGACTCTTGTATTTGCTTATTTTAAAATCATGTTGATATTAGATTACATGTGAAGAACATGAACTTTGCACTAAACAGTAGTGATTTGCTAAAAAGTACCTAGTCAATACTTAGTAAAAATATTAAACCTCCTAAGATGCCTTCCAATGGGTTGCGATGTTTTAGCCCCAAACTTTTTCGATCAAGTGGCAATTGTAAAGTTTTTTTAATGAGAAATCTGAGTGTAAATACCAATGAAGTGAACATTTGTTGATTGTGACATCATTTGAATCGGTTTTTGGAATCAAAGAAATAGTAGTTCTCGAATTTACAAAATTACATTTTCATTTGTGAATGCCATATAGTTAGTCAATGAATAAATCTATTGATTATTAATAGTTTCGAAGAAAATACCATCGGAATTGAATTTGGTTGCCAAGAGAGAGTCTAAAGCATATGGGCAACTTCCAAAATTTCTAAATTCAAAAAGAACTTTTTTTTAAATGTAACAATTGAAATATTTAAACAGTTTTGTCATTTTAAAATTATTAGATAAGCAGCATCAAAATTTCAACTTTTTGCAATTCTACAAATGTACAAATACAATTTACACAATGCACTTGAAACCTTAGTAGCGAAGTTCTTATAATCTAATACATGATTTTTCATTAAATAAAATTTTAAGCTGTACTAATAGCACAGACAAGTATTTAATGCACTTAAATTAATAAGTTACGATAAAATTGAAAACAATGTCTGTCATACGTATTTAACTAAGCTTATCAAATTCTATCAGGTTGTAAATCTTCAGAATATAGTTACTATCAATTCAAAATTTAAAGTAAGCAAATATGGAGCATGCTTTTCATATTGATATCATTTTTCCATTATATAGTGGGAATTATAATATTACATGCATTGAATCTATAATGGTTTTGGTCAAAATGACCGAAAATGGTAGAACATTTATAATCCTTGTCGTGTGTTGAAGTGGACCAAACAAAGATATAGCTAAAATTTCATTCTACATACATAACTTTGAATTTTGTTAAGCAAAAGTTTAAATTATTAAAAAGTTCTTATGTTTTTAAATCATAGGAGTTTTAACATGTTATATTTAATATAGTATATATTTCAATCCCAACAATTTTTTTAAATTCTATTTACAAAAGCCTATTATATACTTATCTATTCACATCCGTGTCCCCCTACTATGTGCAAACAATTTAGTCCAGGGATGTTAATAACAATATTCATTCCAAATGAAAATAAGAGAGCTCCAAAGAAGAGGGAAAGAAATAGGGCGCGACAGAATCGAGATGGCTTCCCGAATTTTTTGAAATACTGGACGTGGTATTTCTGCTTCGGAAGCAACGTGTAGACACAAATTAGTGAGCAAAGATTTACCGCGCCTATTGCTAAAGACGAATAAAACACGTATAAACGATCATTGAAGGTATCGCGCATATATCTGACGTCATCTGACACTTCAAAGAATGATGATACGATATTTCCTATAATAATTCCTAAGGATCCTCCAACGGTCCAGAGAGTCATCATGACTCCAAAGACCATGCCCTCGATTCCACTTGTTGAAACCTCGGTTGCTAACTGAAGAACAATAATGTAGTAAATTCCAAAGGGAATACTGCTAAGTAAGTCATCTACAAAGTAAAAATACTGATTTCGAAAGAAATCAAAGACCGTGATGAAGTCAACTGCAAGGCCAAAAGAGAAGATCAAACATCGACAAATTGTAAGCATGTAGCGCCAATTAAGATTTTTACACCATCTGTTATAGATGGAAATTGCGAAGCTTGAAACAACTAACATTAATATTGAGTTGATCCCGTTCACAATTGGTGTAACTTTAGCCCAATTTTGTTTTATTTTAAGCGTGGCAGACGATCTTGATTCGTTCAATGTCGCGTCAATTAAGAAGAAAAATCCAACGCGTAGAAACGCATTGTTTTTGGCAAGTATCCAAAACTGTTTCAAGGAAGCTGGAATGCTAGTGTTTTTCTCATGCTTCGAATTTTCCACTGTAAAAAATGCTGTGAAAACTATTCCAAGAGCTGAAATAAATGCATATATCAGAAATATATAACTATAGGGAAATCGGAAGCAGAAAATTCCACCATATTCTACGCCATTTAAAAACACGCCTCCCAGTAGGGCTCCTAAGGCCATGCCAAGATTAGAAACAACCATGGTCCGTCCGAATATCTGTCCACGAATAGATTTCGGCTCTCGTCTGGAATATTCTACACACAAACCGTCAGCTGCAATTGCTGAAATGCCTCCAAAAAACACTGCAAATACAAGGCAGTATACAAAATGCATGCCTTCATCAGCAGCATTTACATTTGTTGGAGGTGCTGTGTAATTAACAGTACAATTTTCTGCCGCGTAGTACGGCACTGGGTCAGAAAGAAAAACGCCTCCGTAGAAAAACCCAATAAAGGAAAAAATCCATCCTATTATCATATACGATTTACGACGCTTCCCACAAATGCTAACTCCATCACTAAGTAGGGCCCAAATGATTTTGAATGACCAGGCCAGCAGTAAAGCAGATGATATGGCGTTATATCGATGCCCTATAAAAAAACTGTAAATCTAAGGAAATTTTAATATTAGTAGACAAATATTTGGTGCAAAACAAAATGAACACATGTCAAAACACAGTGAAGACAATTTTCTAAAATCAATACAATTCTAAGAAAAGATTAATTACATTGCAAAAATAATCATTTAAAAAGTACCACAGCAAAAAAATATCGCAGTGAATTTTTCAAAAATTAATTCTAAAAGCCGACATCGAAAATGATATTAGGGTATAATTTCTGGACTATTCTAGCGATCAGGTTTTGAATATCTCCCTGATTAACTGTTCAGTGTTTGAATTAAGTGGTTTGCCTAATTGTGAAAATTATAGAAATTGTTTTAAAAGCTTGTTGATAAATTTTTTTTAATATTTCCGCTGAAAAATTGTAGTAAATATTTAATATCTGTTTCTAATGACCTCACTACGTTCAGACTTACCAGTTTAAAAAATGCTGCATTGATTCTTAACCCTGAATCCAGATCGGCCATTTTCAACTGGATTAGACAGTTTTTGGAATTCGAATTGTGGTTTCAGTGTTTTTTACCATTTATATATGATTATAAGCGTTGACCAAGGTTTTAGTAACAGCATAAAGTTATCTTAAGCAATAAATCTTGTTCAAACTAATAAAATACTTCAAGTAATAACTGATGCGTTCTATCTTGGATGAATAAACTAGTGCACCAACACCGATACGCAATGAACCCGCAACCGTACTTATCATGAAAATATCTGTTTTCTCAATGACCCCAAACCTAAACCCATCGCTTTTTTCCTTTTTATATCATTTACATTCTCAGATTTCCAAGCAGTGAGAAATAATCCAAAAATTGTGGAAAGCCAGAAATTTTGGAAAATATCATTTTAATGTGATTTAAGAGTTTCATGCGTAAAAACCAATGGAAATACATAAATGCCTGAAATTTTAGAAATGAACATTCTAAAGTTTTAAGCTTTAATAAAAATATATCGAAATTTAAAAGCAAAATATTGCAAAATTTCCTACATTCGCTAAGTTTACAATGATCAAAACTTATCGTTACAGAGTTAGTAATTGTTGTAAGTTATATTATATTGTTAGATTTAAATCCCAATGAATGAAAAATTTGGTAGAATACAGTTCATTCAATGGTAGACATAAATCTTCCTATAAATTACATGTTTATTACCGTCAAGATTTAGATAAACTCCAAAATATGGGTATGTCAGCGATCTGCCAAACGCAAAAGTGTACAGCATTCCTTGCAGAAACATGTTATAGATGGCACCCGCCCTCATGACGTGACAATAATCAATTTGTCCACCTTCTTCTAATGCATCTTCATTAAAATATTCACTTCGACGTCTAATTAACGCCACAGATTTTTTTCTTTCACTATCCATGAGATCTACGTGCAGTGTAATTCAGTATATTTACACAAAATAAATTCTGAACATCTGAAGCAAACAAGATAACATGAAGCGATAATTTAAACTTCAGCTATCGTTGAAACCTGTCACTAGTGAACCTTAAAAAGAAGCACTTTTAAAAAAATTATATGCGTATTAAATAATTATATGTGTACATCAAAAGAATTGTTTTATTCTTTTAAAAAAATATTTATTATTACAGCCTGACCATTTAAGACAACTTGTCATATTTCAGGTTATTTATTTATTTATTATTCTACTTTTTGGCAAGAAATTTCATACTACCGTGTCCTATCCGGCCAAAAGAAAGGGGCACTGCTTAAAAGGAAGAAAATGACCCCTATGCATAAATTATCAAAAGAAAATTCAATTTTTGAGTGACAAACGAAATATATGAAAATCGCAAAGGGTGAAAGCTAATAAAATGCAAATTAATTTTTTTGGTCTTTATGCAACTATTCATAGTGACTAATAGTGGTAATGTTATATACGTTTGTAAATCTAGCAAATCAGAAGGAATGAGATCCGGATAGTGAATTGAGTATACCGAATATCGGATAATTCCGGATAATTTGACTAAATTATAATAACCGCACATACATTTCCATATAATATCCTGGTTAAGATTTCTGTCATAGGCTAAACGTTTTCTCAACTGCAGCAGATGTTTCTTGACATTTTCCTAATATAGCATACAATTCCAATTAAATGTCCATCCCCTTTCCTTCCATTATACCGATATTTTCTAACCGTGACTTGATATATGTGATTATCTCATATGTATCATTTCCAAGATCAAGGATGGGATTAATAACAACATCTGATGGAATTTCAAATCAGTCAAACATTGAACAACTTGGATTTTTTTATAATAGAAGCCTTAATTGAAGCAATTAGATTGTATACCCTCATATATTTTGCCTGAATACGCATGGCACAATTTTGCAACACGTGCGACTTGCAAATTCCATGAAATAATAGTATGTGTGTATAGTTCCGTTAATATTTTTTCAGTGGCTTCCATATATGACCAGTCTCAGAAACAATTAGCTAGCAATTAAACCCCTCAGGTTCTAGGGCAGGAATAGATTATTTGAAATGGAATGAATGAATATATATACATACATATATATATATATATANTGCTAAAACCTTGATTGAGCAATTTTGACTGTAAAATTTCAAAATTCATTGAATTAAAAGCCTTACTAAGATTGAGAAATCCAACAGCTGTGGACAATTTTTTATTTAAATTAGATTTTGTTTTTTCGGTAATTGACAAAATTGCGTTAGTTGTGCTGAAGTTTGGCCTGAATCCGTATTGATTTTCTGATAAAATGCGATTCTCCTAAATGAACTTATATATTTGTGCTGCAAGAATTTTTTCAAATATTTTAGCAAACGGGTTGGTAATACTAATGGGACGATAATTATTGGGATCTAATGGGTCGTCTTTTTTGTATAGCGGTGAAATATCAGAATTTTTCAAAATATTTGGAAATTGATTGTCAATAATACATTGATTAAATGCTAAAAGAAGATATTCGCCAAATATATGAAAATACTTTTTAATTATCCAATATGGCAAGTGACTAGAGAACCGCATGACTTGTTTTCATCAAGTTTAAGAACTTCTTTTCTTAAATCGTAATGTGAAATTAAGCTGAGGGAAATTCAGTTTTGAGGTTACAATCAATTTTAGTGTTAGAAGAAATATTTTTTCTGATTGATTTAAATTCAAACTTACCCATGTTTTCAAAAGTTTTGTTTAATACATTTGNAACCAAAACTATTGCTTTTTATGACTTTATAATTTGTTACTTAACTGCACCCCAGGTCGGAAAAAGCATATAATTTTAAGGAGACTGCAAAATAGACCAACAGAAAAAATATGACCTCTATGACTTTTGCTTGCCCCAATTATAAACGAATGAGTGTATTAATTCTGTATGAAATGATTTCCCTATATGCTTAAGATGAAATAAGTATTTTACACCAGCTGCCATTTTTCCTCATTTTAAGGAAAGGAATTCATCAAATTTCATTTCTTTGTCAATTACTACTCCTAGATAATTAACAGAATTGCTTTGCATAATTTCATTATCACATATCGTAATATTAATATTTTCGGAAATTTTTTTATGATCCTTTGGTGAAGAGATGATAAATTGTGTCTTATCTACATTAATTTTCAATTTATTTATATTAAAATATACAATTAGGTCGTCAATGTGTTTGGTTAATTGTCTGGTCGCTTCATAAGGATTTTGAGCTGTTCTTAGTACATATGTATCATCGGCATATTGATATATAGTTCCATTTGAAATTGTTTCGGAAATATCATTCACATAAAGAGAAAACAATATTGGTTCTAGTACAGTTCCTTGGGGAACGCCTAAATTTGTTGTGACATAGTTTGAATATATTCTATCAATTTTTACTCTTTGCTTACGATTACTTAAAAACTAAGAGTAAATTTAGTCACTGCTCTGCTAAAACCTTGATTGAGCAATTTTGACTGTAAAATTTCAAAATTCATTGAATTAAAAGCCTTACTAAGATTGAGAAATCCAACAGCTGTGGACAATTTTTTATTTAAATTAGATTTTGTTTTTTCGGTAATTGACAAAATTGCGTTAGTTGTGCTGAAGTTTGGCCTGAATCCGTATTGATTTTCTGATAAAATGCGATTCTCCTAAATGAACTTATATATTTGTGCTGCAAGAATTTTTTCAAATATTTTAGCAAACGGGTTGGTAATACTAATGGGACGATAATTATTGGGATCTAATGGGTCGTCTTTTTTGTATAGCGGTGAAATATCAGAATTTTTCAAAATATTTGGAAATTGATTGTCAATAATACATTGATTAAATGCTAAAAGAAGATATTCGCCAAATATATGAAAATACTTTTTAATTATCCAATATGGCAAGTGACTAGAGAACCGCATGACTTGTTTTCATCAAGTTTAAGAACTTCTTTTCTTAAATCGTAATGTGAAATTAAGCTGAGGGAAATTCAGTTTTGAGGTTACAATCAATTTTAGTGTTAGAAGAAATATTTTTTCTGATTGATTTAAATTCAAACTTACCCATGTTTTCAAAAGTTTTGTTTAATACATTTGCAATGATGCGTTTATCCCTGCATATCATGTCATCATCACGTAACCCTTCAATGTTTATATTTAAACCTTTAGATTTTCCAATGCTTCTGTTTACAAAATTCCATTTTTGACTCGATTTTTTAATTTTTTTAAAATAATCTTTAAGCCTAGAGTCATAATTTGACTTACGAAGTTTTTTAATTACATGCTTGGCGTTTTCATAATTGGTCCAATTCAATTTAATTGGATTGGACTTTGCTATTTCAAATAATTTATTCTTGCTGATCACCTGCTGCTTAATTAGGTGGCAATCACGAGGTCGCCTAAGGGCCGGTGTGTAATTAGTGTTCATTAATTTCGCCCTGAGTGGAGCACCGCGATTTAACGCGCGCGTGATTTCACGGGTGCTAAAACTCAACATGTGATCGCGGATTCGAACATAAAAATTTGATGAAAAGAAATATTCCGCATTAGATGAATAAAGTGTTGTTCATTAAAATTAATAGTCCCTTGAAAAAATTTTTTTCCTTGATTTGAGGTTATATTTATAGTTACTTATGTAAATACAAAGATTGTGATCACTAAATGATTTAAATGTTAAAGTCTCATACTTATTAGTACTGTCGGAAAGAAAATAATCAATTAGATTAGAGTGCCTAGTAGGTTTGATTTTGTTAATAATTAAAAAATCAAAAGTATCGCATATGCAGTCAATTATTTTTGATTCAGAGTAATTTAAGTAATTCACATTGAAATCCCCAAAAACACTGATAAATTTATTTTCAAAAATTGAGTTTTCTATTTCGCAAATCTTGTGCTCATAAAGGTCAGTAGAATAATTTTTATTTGGGTTATAGCAAACGTTGATTAGTTCATTGTTATTTGAAAGGGAAAATGAGTTTGTTCCAATCCAAAGCGATTCAAAAACTGCATGTTCTAATTCTAAATCTTCTCTACGCTTTGATTTAAGAAATTTCAGAATTAATATCATTAACCCACCGCCCCTTTCTGTTCTATTTTAAAGTGTATGTCAAAAGCGTTAGGGTTAAGATTATATAGAGTTTTTATATTAATGGAATCATTTAACCAAGTTTCTGTAATTACATATATTGCATTGCTTTCAATTTGGCTCACTATATTATAAAATTCACTTCGATTTGAAACTAAACTTTTTTTGCATTAATATATGTAAATTTAACATATTCTTTGTAGTTACGAACTTCATGTTGCAACATATTTTCAGAAAGGAGAGCATTACAAGAAATTTAAACAGTGCCATGTGACGTCAGCAAATAACTAGTGAAAGTGCGGCGTAGATTATGCACTATGCTTAACTGTAAGTGAAAGAGGTTTTTTACAAATTTATATATCTTAAAATTAATAGATTATCTAGCTCATCATCAATTGTTTAAACGCTATTGGTTTAATATGCAGTGCAAAAAAATTTGTTCATAGCCATAGCTGCTCACGTGTCAAAATTGTGCAAAAATTTTTAACCCATATGTCAATTTATAAAGGGAAAAATGAAGTAGATGCAATTGAATTTAATTTCATGAAAATATCAACTAGCAGATGTTCAATTACATCATCAATTCTAATTGGTTAATGCTAATACTATAAAATAATGTAAAGATCGTATCTGTATCATTTGAATTTCTTGTGTCAATTTTGCATTTAATGATAGACGCTCGGCTAAATTCATTCATAAGTTTTATCTATATTTGATTTTAAAGTGCTGGAGGCGTAAAAACGCATTTAAGAAAGAAAGCAATATTCATTTCAAGTATGTTTTATTACATGTAATTGATTACGTCATTTTGTTTTGCTGCTAGAGGGCTACAACAATTGTGCTAGAATTTCTTGTAATGACTACTAAAAAAATACATGTCCTTCTATCTTATGAGAAATTTAAAAAAGCTTCCTCATTTTTTGCAAAAATAGCTGAATAAGTCCCTACCTATGAAAGCTAAATTAAAATTCTAGAAAAAATACCGATTCCTACCCATGAGTTTCAAAATTTTTGATATGATACCCCCCCCTCTAGACCTCTTTTTGTATTCTCCACTAATTTGAAATTTTAATTACTATATGTTACAGAAAAATGATAAAGCTAAAGATTGATCAAACACCAATGCAAATTAAAAGTAACTCAGTACAACTAATAGTGGACTTCTCTCGCCAGAATTAAAAAAAATATTAGTCCTGAGGAAATTTTTCAATTACTGGTGCTGATACCAGACCCACGCGACTGCTAGTGGTAATGGGAACAAAAAACAAGACATGGGACAGTATCAGTATGAAACCAGAACTGACTTTTCAATTTCAAACTGAGTCTGGGAGCGATTTGAATTAATATTTGCTATTATATTTACTTTCTAAGCTAAAATATGTTTGTAATACTGTATCTCCATTCAATATTCTGTTTTGTTAATAATGCATAATTTAAGGACAAATAGATGATCTATGTATAAATATGAATTGAAACACCATAGTAGAAAGTTCAACTAGAACATCAGCAAGAACTTTCGAATGCTTATCAAAACATAAAAAGAAATTTATGAAGATTCAAATTTAATCAAATTTAGAAAGAAAAATATGAAAAATCGATCTTAATAGCCTCAGTACCTCCAGCAGACATTTGTAGATCCACCCCTGTATCAACGCTATATGGGTGATATATTTTCATTAGTAAAAGATGAAGAAACATCATAAAACATACTTACAAAATTAAATTTAATTGACAAGAATATTCAGTTTACAAAGGAGATTTAAAATGAGAACAAATTTCATTTTTTGAATGTACAAATAACTAGAAAAGACAACACATTTGAAACTGGAATCTATATAAACCAACAGACACAGGATTGTTATTGAACTGCAACTCAAATATGTCTTTAAGTTACAAAATATCATTAATTAAAGGATATATTCTTCGAATGTTTGAAAATTGCAGCACATATAGAACAATTAACCAAGAAATAGGAAAATTTAAGATAGAATTAAAGAAGAATGAATATCCATATAATTTCATAGATCGATATATTTGGAATTCATTAGAAGACATTTTAATGAAGAACATAATATTCAAAAAACAATCAAACTAATTATGAACATTGTTTTAAAATCGAATATAGGGGAATCCACAGTGAAAATATGATCAAAGAACTAAGCAAAATATCAATAATTAAAGAAAAGTTTAGATTTATATATAGCAATCATAAGCTAAGAATAAAATTTCAATTAAAATCTACAACTAAAGAAGCCAATAAATCTAATATAATATACTCAATATAATGCACCTTAGGTGAAAATTAGATTGGTTTTTTAGTAGGCAACTATCAAGAAGAATTAAAGAACATGAGACCAGTTCTAGTATATCTAATCATCTAATTAAATGCGGACTAAAATTTGAAACAAAAGTATTACACCAAACATCAAAATCAAGTTATTTTAAAATCATTGAGAGCATTTGCATAAGATCCTTGCAACCAAGTTTGAACACCAAAGTAGACCATTTTTATAAATTAAGCTTACCACTATTGAAAATTTAAAAAATTATAATTACATTGTAAAATCTAGTAAATTTAGATTTCTGGTGCTTCATTATGTTTGGAATTTTAGAGGGCGCTCTGTTGTTCCACGACTGTGATCACGCAATCTTCATCGAGAGAGTGTTTAGCTTTGTGGGGTCTATAAAACAACTTCTAATTTTGCATACTTCTGTGCTAAAAGCCAGATCAAAACTGCACGGTGTTCACAACATGAGGTTTTGCGTTGTGCATTTGGAGTTATTAAATATCCAAGCATTCAAATTTTTTGTGAATCAAGTGGGGATATTTCTGCTTACTCCAAGCGTTGCGGCCAGATTCTTGATAGCTTCGATATCTTCTTTCCTTTGATATTAATGTAGGAATCCAATATTTTGAATTGTTTTAAAATGTGGCAACCATTTCCATATGCTATCAAATTACTTTGCGTAAAATTGGCAGGCACACTTAATAAAACTTTGTGTATCAAACTATTGTTGCCTGATATCTACAAATATCGGGGACCTTCTGTGCCATCTACATTTGAAAAATCAAAATGCAATCACCCACAATTTTATTTCATTTCGGTTTTGTAACTCCATACAAAGTCCTTCAAGCGAAAATCAATAAATCTGACATACCTGCATGGTGCATAAAATATCACCAATCAGTACATAATAAAAGATATTATCCACTGAATTTTATAACTAACTAGTATTTTTTTATTTGACACTAATTTGCGATTTCTGGTAGAATTGTTCGTAAATTCTGTGTCTCCAACCATTTTATGCAATATTCTTATAAATTTTATTTTTGTCATGCATATTTTTTATTAGGTTTAGGAATCTGCGTGTACTCGAAATTTCATTTTGGGTCGAGTCGAGTGGAGTGCCAAAAACGAATCGGATGGAAATGTCAAATTTCCAGTCAGATCGGGTGTTGATTTGATATTGAATACCGGTAGTGAAGTGTTTGCTTGTTTACTGCAACTAAAAACAATAATAAAATTTTCTAATTGAAAAGCCTTTTTACAAATTTTTTTTTCAGAGTCATTGGGATTGAGCAGTATTGTCTATCAATTTATCTTTAGCCAACATCAAGATCTTAGAATTGATGGAAATTTCGTTGCTAACCTTTCATTGCTGATGGGAATGTTTTGAATTTGTAACATTAAAAGTTTCATTTGCAAGTCTTTTGTAAAAGTTATATTTAAACCTCACTAACAGATTTTAAGTTGGAATTCAAGTAATATTTAATTCAAATATCGACATTGATTCATTAAGAGTCAGAGCAAATTTATTGCGCAATGTGTGTATACAAGATCTACAAACTAACACATAACAAATGAAAAATAAAATATAAACAAATAAATATCTACAAATTAATATGTACAATATATTATAATATAATAATGTTTGAGTGGATGTTTGTGTAGGTGCTCAATGTTAGATGTATGTTTCGAATGCATGAAGTGTATTACCGTCCCCTAATGTATACTGTTTTATTAGAAGAAATTGTTTCAATTTTTTTTTCTAAACTTTTTATAGTTTTTTTCTATTCGCGTTTCATTATCTAAATTATTCCACAATTTAATTGATATATGATGAAAGCCATTATAATTTTTATCTAAACTCAAAAATTTTTTTTGCGATCGCACAATATTTAATTTTGTAAAAGTTATATTTAAACCTCACTAACAGATTTTAAGTTGGAATTCAAGTAATATTTAATTCAAATATCGACATTGATTCATTAATGCTATATTTATTTACAATAATTATAAATTACACTTTTTTAGCACTAGAATGCATATGGCTGTCAAAAATGACTGCATCAAATTATCTATTCTTAACAATCTTCAAATATTAAAATCTTTNAGGTATCAAAATCAAGTTCATTCTTGCTTTGCTCATTAATTTTATCTTCAGTGATGGTANCTTCTACGTTTCTCACAAGTGCATCCACATCTATAACACCCACTACAACGGACACATCTACCTTTTCTGCAGTTACACGACAATTCTACCATAACTTCGGCTTGGATGAAAATTTTCAAAAATGAACTTCGTGCGACAGGTTTATTTTATATATTAATATTAGCCAATCAAACTGTTTAATTTAAGCGTCAGTTTGCGACGATTTGGTTTTTTTGGTTTCTGTCAAAAATGGGTTGTTCGAGAGGTGTAACGGCTCTTAAGCAAATTGAAAAATGCAGAACGAAATATGGGGCCAGTGATGATGTAAAATATGAATCCCGCAGAAGAATTGGTGATATTGATAATAATTGGAACGCAGAAATCAATAATTCGAATTCATAAACTTCCACGGGGAAAAGATGTGATTAACAAGGCCGGTACTAATCATATGCAGAATGTACTGCTGTTTAGCAATAGGTAACATGTTTGCGAAACACCTTTCTGTAGAATCACCGTTTTGTTTTTTACATAAGGAATATATATAATATATATAAGAAATAAATATCACTAAATAGACAGCTGTGTACAAAATGAAAAATGTCTCACTGCCATGCCATGAATATGAGAACATGAGTCAGAAATGGTGTGTTTTATCATATTTGGAATAGAAATAACACATGTCATAAATGCGATGAAGATGGTGATCTGAAAGCCCAGTCTTGGCTTTCCATTAATTTTATACCAGATTGGAAAGTGAATTGCAATAACTCGGTCAACAGCAAAAAATTTCATGTGATATGTATATATATATTAACTGAATTACGCGTATACAGAGAGCCAATATGTAAATATAGCTATATTACTTTTTGGTTTACTTATATAAAGGATTGCCTTTTTATGTGGGGTTTTCACACAATAAACAACACAAAACAACAGCAACAGATTGTTGTGGCACAACACAACGCAAAAGAGTCATAAATTATTGGTAAGGTATCCATTAAATATTTTTAAATAAAAAATTATGATTAGTTTTAAATTAGAGTACTGTAAGACTGGGAGCAAAAACAAAACGTTGGACGAGATAGGGACGAACTTGATAGAATATTTTTTAGTATATTGTAATCTATTTGGCAATTTGGTTTAAAATATCATAATTCAGTTTTCAAATGGATTACTAACGATCAATTTTAACACATATAATCTCATTACGAAAGCAGAAATAGATGTACATATGGACTGACGATTAACTATATGTGGTGACGTCTTTTGACAGAAACACTTGAGTCCATTGAATTGATATATTTTGCAAATTGGTTTGTTGTTATTATCACAAAACTTTCGATTTGTTTCAAATAACAAATGAATTCAAGTGTCGGACAAATTTATTGAACATCTAGTAATTTTTACAGATTTTTAGCCAGAACAGTCAATTAGATCACATTTAATAAATACACAGACTATCATTCGCAAGAAATGACTACCTGTTCAATATAAATAAAGATAATATCTTGTGGACCCCCTTAACATCTGCAAGAGCCCTCACCAATTGGTGCATGCTTTAATACAGAATTTTTGTAAAATATAGGATGATATCATCATCGTTCCAGAACGCCTGGTGATGACATCATTTCGACTATCGTGCAGTTGCTCGTGGATCGCATGTCTCAATACTACCTAGATAGGATCAGAAATAATCATGTTTTAGCCAAAAGCGGGCCAGTCAAGCAGTTCCACAGCCTCATTTCTCAGAAAAAAATAGTTCCCAGATTTTTCAGATTGGCGATATGAGGTAGCAACTAGATCCCTTTATAGGATTGCTGGGCTTTCACTACTGATTTGTCTGGGATTTTACACATATGTATGACAAAGTCAAGCAAATTGTGGTATACAACTAGTAATTTCTGCGGATGTTTCGTTCAAGAAAAGACCTTAGTGCCAATACGCAGCTCTCTAACAAATGTACAGAGCAACCTAATTTAGTTTTGTTGTAATCCTAGCATCATTGCTTACAGACACTGCTATTGTCTGATACTCCACCAGTCCAGACATTTTCGCACCTCATTGAATTGCCTATCTGTGGACGGCTAGCACTTTTCCAGGGATTCCTGCTAGGAAATGACATCATCAATGATTTTGAAATGACATCATCAATGATTTTGAAATGACATCATCAATGATTTTGAAATGACATCATCATTTTGAAATGACATCATCAATGATTTTGAAATGACATCATCAATGAATTGAAATGACATCATCAATGATTTTGAAATGACATCATCAATGATTTTGAATAGCTGTGCATGCTATTAGATAGACATTCTGTTGTCAGTGTGAAGGATGTGGAGAACAGCAACACTAAATAACCTTGAAAAATGTTTTGCTTTGGTCAGATCTGTAAAATTAAAACGTTATAATTATTTGTATAAATTTCACATGCTTTTAAACATTTAATGGTTCAACTTGGGGAGGGAGCTCATTTTTTAAGTAAATACTAAAACCTTAATAATGTGTAAAATATACCTTCAAAAACGCAAAAAAACCATTTTTTGTTTGTGGCCTCCAGTGTGACGTCACTGCTTATAATGCAACTAAAAATTGTGAATTAATTTCTTTTCAAGCAAGTAAGTAAGGAGTATAATGTAGCAAAACAATATAACACTCTTGACATCAACAAGAAATTTCTGTTGATTTCAATTGATATCAATTGCCATCAATTAGCAACAGTCTATTGATTTGATATAATTTGATGCAAAATTTTCACAATTAATGGCAGTAGTAATAAAATATGGGGTTCCATATATGCAGTTTACTAATAATGATCATTTTTTAATAACTTTTTACACTTTTCTATTGATTTTGATAAGAAAAAAGGCGTTTTTTAGAAATTTTGGATTTTACGACAAGGGTTCCAAAAAACTACGGCCATACCTATATAAATAATTATTCAATTATACCCCCTTTTTACCTATGTACCAATACGTTTTTGAACAATTTTTTGCATTTTTTAAAAAACGCCTTTTCCGGAAATCCCAATGTTTTTGAAGCAACTTTGAAGCCATGTTATTAATGTACACCTTAGGAGAAATTTAATTGTTTGAATGAACATTTCAGCCATATTATCAATAAGAACGGAAGTATACTTCCACTCTTGCAGCTGTTGCATATCTATACAAATATATCATATAAAATACATGCATTATACAGGGACCAATTTTATTAAAAATAAATTCATAAGAACGGAAGTATACTTCTGCTCTTGGAGCTGTTGCATATCTATGCAAACATGTGTCATATAAAATACATGTGTTTTGTTTTGTTAGAATGAAAAAATGAATCCATAAGAATGGAAGTATACTTCCGTTCTTGCAGCTTTTGCATATCTATACAAATATATTGTATAAAATACATGCGAGTTACATAAAATACATGCGTTTATTTTGTTAGAATTAATAGTGAATTTTCACAAAATGATTATGTAAATATTAGATAAAATTGTATAATGCAGATAGGGAACATCGCCAATAAATAGTCTTCACCAAAATTCCACAAAGTAATTCAAAATTTCAAGAATTAATTTTGAATATCTTCTTAAGAGTTGCCCAAGCACTACTTATTGTTGCAGATTGTAAAAATATAGAAAAAATCTCTTTCTCTTTAATACATTGAAGCTTGGCATGGTATACAATATTACCTGCACCTGATGCAAGAAACACGTTTCTTGATTTACTGTATTCCACTTCTTCACCAATGTTTTTTAATTGACTTTGGGCGTTTGTCAGATTCGTGATTCTCAAAGTTTATATATGATGGACAATTGCTCCGAGAGTTTAATAAAATTTCTTTAATCTTTTTTAATTTCTCGATTTTGGAAGAGTCCTCTTTATTATTTTTTTTGATATAATTTAGGGAAGTTTGAAAACGATATTGGAAATCACTTCCAACTGCGTCGCTATCCATTAACAATGCTGTTTGTTGAAGACTTTACTAAACATTTCATAGTAAACATCTGTAAATCAAAGTTATTAAATTTTTATAAATCATATTCATAATATAGATATACGAATGCTGGACCTAGAAATCATAGTGTAAGAATATGTAATTTGTGAAAACATTTAGGCGGAAAATATATCGAATCTCAATCATAATCAATCATTAAAAATAGATACGTTAATGTAGTACTTAAAAAACATAAATTGTTCTGAATTGAAAGGAAACTTTATAAAAACTTTAAACAAAGCAGAACTTAGAGAACAATTAATAAAAATTAACAAATTCAATAAATAATTCTATTAGTAATAAATAAATAAAGGTAAATACCTACATGTTTCATTGAAAAAACGGAAAATGCTAGGTTTGTATCATGTGCATAAGGCATAGGAGGATTTACATCAGCACTGTGTCATGTTTTGTTGAAAAATGGAAAATGCTAACTTTGTAACATGTGCATAAGTTGTAGGAGGATTTACGTCAACACTATCTCAATAATATCCACTTATACAAAAAATACTAACATATGTTGGTAATTGACATTGATATGCAACTATCATCAAACTTAATTCAAAAGTTTCATCCATGTACAACCAGAATAGACACAGCTAAATAACTTTAATGTTACACTTGATGAATATATCAAAAGTATATAAACATATGTTGTTAATTGACCCTAAGATGTAGCTGTGTGTCAAATTAAAATTAATATTTTGAATATAATTATTTGAATGAACAACCGGAATATTTAAAACTTCAAATTTAAATCCAAAAAAATATTTAAAAGAATCCATATGCAAAATTCTCATATCTCTTGGGTCGGGTCGGGTCAAATTCTATTTCTTAAGCAAAATATAAACCCAGAAATATGTCCTAATAAAGGAATTTTTTTTGGAAATTTCAAGAATTTTTAATAGCATATTAATGCAACTACATTAAAGAAAAAAAAGAAATTATTTTTCCAAAATTATTTTTTCTTAAAATGTTAAAGTAGTTTGATTTGATGTTGTATTCACAGATATGTCTTGTTCGTACATAATCAATGGATAGAATTTAAATGGATCTGCAGGAGCACCTTGTAAAGTATATCTAAATCTAATTTCATTGATAGCATTTTGAGATGTATCATTTTGTTTAGATAAATCAAATAAAATTATTCCATATTTCTCCCTAAAATCAGAANCTTAGTACAGAGAGCATACCGCTTAAGTGTTTAATTAAACCACATCATTAGCAATTTGATTTTATTCATAGTAACTATGAGAAATTGCAAATATTTAAATCTAAACAAAATGTTGATTATATCAATATATTTATATTAGAAACGCAATGAAATACAGAACAAATAATTGATGAAACAATAAACCTCTGTGCAAAGAAATTCAACTTACAACTGGATTTTGATCTCGGAGTTGTGCAAATAAAATTATTCCATATTTCTCCCTAAAATCAGAAGGCTTAATAAATGTACCTTTTGAAAAGTCATTGACACAGTCATTATATCTAACAAATTCTGTATATAATCTTGGAAACTCACTAGTTGGATGAATCTCTACATGTGGATAAAAATTATCATTTCCTAATTCTAACTGACATGAAGAAATTTCAAAAGAATTAAAGGTATCAAAATCAAGTTCATTCTTGCTTTGCTCATTAATTTTATTTTCAGTGATGGTATAGATGAAAACATATCTAGGTTTTTGTATTGAATTACTTATTCTAAATATGCCTGATTGTTGATTTATAGGATTAGATTCCTCTAATGTGTTTCTTATATACACCCATTTATTATTTATAAAACTATTCAAATACATCTTCCGTCCACTAGGATTGAATGCTAATTGTGGTACAAAGAGACGTAATGCATTTCCAGCTGGGCCTCCAGCAGCACCTGGATAAAATATTACATTATCATCTTTTGCTAATTCAAGATTTATTTGAGCCTTACCTGCAGGTAAGATACTATGTTTTAGACCTCTGAAAAAATCAAGTTTACTGAGATAAAAAATTGTATTAATTTCATTTCCATCTTTTAGAAGTTCTATCTTATCATTATTGTCCTTATAGAAGAATTCATTTTGCGCAGTGTTCAAATAAGATTCTGAATACTCAAGAATGTTGTGTAAATGGGCAACTTTTGAAAAATTAGTAAGATTTGTAGTAGTAGTATTATTGTATTCAACAAATACTCTGTTAAAAAGTGAGTAGACATCACCACTAATGGTAACATTATCTGCTGTAACAAATCCTGTGTTATCAAGTTTAACTATTTTAAATTTCACATCTATATAAGCATTAAACCAATCATAAGGTATTATATCTGTAGAATTATCAACTGTAAACTTATAATTGTTTTTATTTTGAATATTACCTGCTGCAGGAATTACAATTGGAGTCTGGAGATCAAATCTAATGTATTCATTTCTTTCTAGAATTGTTGGATTTCTGAAGTCAGTCATTTTTACTATATAAGGAAAAATAAAATCATTTTTCCATGTGAAATTAATTTTGCAATAGTTTTAAAAATCATGTCCTTATATTGCCAAACTTCTGGTGCTCATTCTTGGAAAACTTTTTTAACAACATTTGTATTTCCATTCCCTTTTGTTCACTTGGTGTTTCTAACTTTTTATTATTGCTTGTTACTTGTGAATTAACCTTTAAGGGGGAAGTTACTTCCCCAGAGGGGAGAGCATTGTGTTATTAAAATTAACCCTTAAATAGTTTTCATAAGTTTTCTTATATTTAGTCATGTCTATATAAGGAGTGAAATTAATTTCACAACAGAGAACAAAGTTCTCCTTAAGAAAGTCTTTTTTTGCAAATAAGAAAAAATAATTATATTTTATTAAAAATACTAAGTGAACATGATTATCATTTAAATTAATAATTTGATTTTGACTATCAGTAATGTATATTCTTATTTTTTTTATTTCATTTGTGTTGATTTTGTTGAATAATTTGCACAAAGGTTGTTTTGTAAATGGATAACTTGATACTAAATCATTTGTAGGAAAAGTAAATACTATATCACTAGAATTTCCATTATAAATGCTATCACTTATCAGAGAAAAATGAATTAAAAAATTTTATCAATTCCTTTTGTAATGTTAGGAACATGATCTGAAATTGTAGTCTTAGTTAACATTAATTTAAAATTACTCCCATAAAATTGATTATTAAAGTCTATAACAAAACATAGTAGATCGCCAAATTCTTTATCAAATTTTAGCCACATTTTAGGACCTAAGAAAATAAATACCTTATAAGTATTCTCATTAAAAATAATTTCAATATGTTTATTTGTAGTTTCTATTGATTTATGACCATTTGCTACCATTTCATTGTTTATATATCCTCATACATCTTTGTACTGATAAATACCATCAGGAAATGTAACTTGTGTCCATGTAAGACCTTCATCATGGGAATATTCAATTTTGTTGTTCTTATACTCCTCAGAAATATTGTACCAAGAGTATGACATATTTATTTGATCTAAGCAAATGTAATGTGGTTGTGTGTATAATCTTATGGGATTTACAAATTTTACTGTGAAATCAGAAGGTTTACCTACAACATTTTCATAATTTGAATTTAGAAATAGAGGAATTTCAGTCATTACTACTATATAAATAAAAAAGAAAAAATGATTTTTCTGGGAAAGCAGAGAACAGAGTTTTCCTTAAGAAAATTTTTTGTAAAACTTCTTAAAATCAACTTTAGTAATAGCTCTCAATCTTACTAATTCATCAATTAACTGAATAATTTCATTATAAATTTGAGCACTATCATTTACAGAATTCTTAGAAGAAGTAAGTAATTCTAAGCAATCCATTACTTGTGAAGCATCATTGTAGTAGAAAACACTTTGACCCTTAATTATCTTTTAACTTTTTGACTTTTTGATTCCCTCTAACTCCAGCAAGTTTTACCAGATTCCTAAATACTCTCTTAGACTTTTCAGTGTATTTATCTTGTTTTTTATTATATCTCTTTGTTAAAAGATCTATGAAGGATTGATCAATTGGTTCAGAAATAATTGGTTTTCCATGTGGCATACCATTTTGATCTACATAGTAAGCTTCCAAAATATAATCTCTATATAATTTATCCACATCTATAAATGTAAGTCCAAACATGTTGTCATCAACTTTAAGCAGAAAAGGTCTATTTTTGAGTCCTTTTCCTTGAATGTTTCCATCCACAGATTCATGAGAGTAGACCAATTAAGTATTTTTCCTAACAAAATCAATAAATTTTTTGTATTTATTTAATTCTTCCCCATCCCTTAATAAAACATCATAACTTTAATTATTTTCATTATATTCATCAACAATTTTATTGTATTGTTCAATAGATGACTCATATTTTGCCTGTTCATCATATGTTAATTTTGTTTTTTGTTTATTTATTTTGTTTTCAAATTGACCTATTACATCTTCTAACAAGAGATATTCCTTTTTTAATCTAGTATTTCCTTTGGTTAAACTTGTCTTTTTTCTACCATTATCTTTTATAATTTCATCTATTTGTTTAATTATTTTTTCTCTTTCAGAATCATTGATTGTTTTAAGTTCATTTGGTAAAGTTAAGCTATATTTATTTAGAACATCTATATCAAAATTGGTTTCAAGTTGTGGAGCCTTTGCTCCTGTTTCTCCAAGAGAACTCTCATCTCCAAGAGAACTTTCATCTTCTAACTGTTGTAGATTATTAAGATTATATGGCTTCCAATCCTCTATTGCATCTTGTAATTGCCTTTGATTTTTTCTCATTTGAACTAATTCATTTGTTTGATCCCTTAGATTTTCTTTAATGACATTTGTTTGATCTTTTAACAGATCTCCTTGATCTGAAATAGTTTTTGTAATAGGTTTGTATTTTTCTTGTAAATTGTACTGAACTTCATTTTGTTGGTTAATGTAGTCACGTTTTTGTTGTAAAATCTTTTTTTCTTGCTTACTGACTTCATCTTCAAGATTTACTAGTTTTCTATATTCATCATAATCCATTATTATATAATTATTTTAGAAAATATTTTTTACCCACATCTTTTGCAATACAGGACATGTTG
>CABFPE010000330.1:811921-825684 GCA_900660155.1 Hofstenia miamia | reverse complement strand
TTTTATAGATGACAACTAATTTAACTTACTGTGTTAAAGAAAAAAGATTAACAGGTTCCATTCAAGGCTCAGGACAATTACTTACAACAAAAAATGGAAGAAATATACTGAAATCAATTTGTAGCAATTGTGGAAGTAAGACGACACAATTTGTAAGAAGTAAATTTGGTGAGCAAACAGTAAAGAATTTACCTGTGGTTGGTGGAGCCAACCTTTTCCCTCTTGATATTCAAAAAGCAATTGGTTACCTTCCAAAACCAAAAGGGGTTTCACACTTCCAAATCATAAATATACTGGACCATATAATCCTTTACAGAAACAATTGAAGATGTCCCTTAACTCCTAAAATATAGTACACTTTGCTGTGTGCTCATTAGAAAGTTTCATTTCAGTTTTTATGTACTGTCTTCTTTTTTTGATCACAAAAAGAAAGTCATAATTAGACAAACTTTCAAAAAGGTCTGGATTAAAAGAATTATCCTTAGCAATTTTATTTTTGTCACGATTATCAACAGGAGTGTATAAAACCATGTGTGTACAATTTGTCCTTATTTTCTTTGGAACATTGTAATATGATTGTGAAATATAGATTGCTGATATGTTCAGTGAAATGATTTGCAATTTTATTCTGTGTCTTTTCTGGGGCATTTACAATATCATCAAAGATAACTATTTTTCTACCTCCTGTTGTTGAATATTCATTAGTGTTTTTTAGAAATTCTTCTGGCAATATTTCCAAAACATTATAACCTATTTTATCTGATATTCTTTCCATTATTTTAATTAGATTTTGTATTTTTTCTTGATGAAAATTTGGAGTATAGATGTATAATTTATCATAATATATAAGAGGTCTTAAAATCATATCCATTAATAAATTAGTTTTTCCACATCCTGATTTTCCACATATAAGCATTCTAAAGTCTTCTGGTAAGAAATCTACTGGGGATTTGTCATTTTTCACTTTTGGAGTATCATTATTAATAATCTTCATTATATAAAGAAAAAAAGAAAATATTTTTTTCACTTCTTATTTTATAAAAATGACAACTAATTTAACTTACTGTGTTAAAGAAAAAAGATTAACAGGTTCCATTCAAGGCTCAGGACAATTACTTACAACAAAAAATGGAAGAAATATACTGAAATCAATTTGTAGCAATTGTGGAAGTAAGACGACACAATTTGTTGGAAAGGGAAGTAAAGTTGGTGAAGGTCTTGATATTCATAAAGCAATTGGTTACCTTCCAAAACCAAAAGGAGGTTTCACACTTCCAAATCATAAATATACTGGACCATATAATCCTTTACAGAAACAATTGAAAAATAATGTAGAACCATATAATCAAATTGATGCTATTTCTAGAGAACATGGTATATGTTATAACAAAGCTCAAAAGGGGAAAGCTAACTTTGACAAACATTGAATAGCTTAAGAAAAGTTAAACCTAAGAATATCTGTAAAAGATTTGCAAAGTTATTAGTTTCAAATGTTATTGGTACAAAACATATGTTAGGTTTGGGAGTAAAGCAAAAAAAACTCCAAAATAGAAAGGTTTGTTACTTTAGCTAATGAACTTCACAAACCTATTAGAAGAAATTTTAGAAGAAGACAGGTGATTGTAAATCATATAGATGAAATTTGGTGTGCTGACTTAGTTGATATGCAAAAATTTAGTAAGTGGAACAAAGGTTTTAAATATTTGTTGATGATTGTAGATGCATTTTCAAAGTATGGGTGGATTATTCCACTAAAAGATAAAACTAGACCTACTGTTAGAGATGCATTAAAGTGTAAATTACATTCATCCTCTAGAGTTCCAAAATTTCTATGGGTTGATAAAGGAAAGGAATTTTATAATAAATGTTCAAGAACTATGTGACAAATATAAAATAAAGATGTACTCAGGCAAGGGAACCTTTGTTGGTGTTGCCAACTCTGTTTTTTAGAAACTCCTCTGGTAATATTTCCAAAACATTATAACCTACTTTATCTGATATGCTTTTCATTATCTTAATTAGATTTTGTATTTTTTCTTGATGAAAATTTGAAGTATAGATGTATAACTTATCATAATATATAAGAGGTCTTAAAATCATATCCATTAATAAAATAGTTTTTCCACATCCTGATTTTCCACATATAAGCATTCTAAAGTCTTCTGGTAAGAAATCTACTGGTGATTTGTCATTTTTCACTTTTGGAGTATCATAATTAATAATCTTCATTATATAAGGAAAAAAGAAAATCTTTTTTCCTGGGAAAGTTCCTTTCCCTTTTAAGTAAGGGTGAATTTAAATTCCCACTGAAAAAATAATTTCTTTTTTCTTTTTATAGATGACAACTAATTTAACTTACTGTGTTAAAGAAAAAAGATTAACAGGTTCCATTCCAGGCTCAGGACAATTACTTACAACAAAAAATGGAAGAAATATGCTGAAATCAATTTGTAGCAATTGTGGAAGTAAAAAGACACAATTTGTTGGAAAGGGAAGTAAAGTTGGTGAAGGTCTTGATATTCATAAAGCAATTGGTTACCTTCCAAAACCAAAAGGAGGTTTCACACTTCCAAATCATAAATATACTGGACCATATAATCCTTTACAGAAACAATTGAAAAATAATGTACAGCCATATAATCAAATTGATGCTATTTCTAGAGAACATGATATATGTTATAACAAAGGTCAAAAGGGGAAAGCTAGCTGTGACAAACAAATGTTGAATAATTTAAGAAATGTTAAACCTAAGAATATCCGTGAAATATTTGATAAGTTATTAGTTTCAAATGTTATTGGTACAAAACATATGTTAGGTTTGGGAAGGAAAAAAAAACTCTAAAGGAGACCCCACAGGAAACTTTAGCTAATGAACTTCACAAACCAATTAAAAGAAATTTTAGAAGAAGACAGGTGATTGTAAATCATATAGATGAAATTTGGTGTGCTGACTTAGTTGATATGCAAAAATTTAGTAAATGGAACAAAGGTTTTAAATATTTGTTGATGATTGTAGATGCATTTTCAAAGTATGGGTGGATTATTCCACTAAAAGATAAAACTGGACCTACTGTTAGAGATGCATTAAAGGATCAATTACATTCATCCTCTAGAGTTCCAAAATTTCTATGGGTTGATAAAGGAAAGGAATTTTATAATAAATGTTCAAGAACTATGTGACAAATATAAAATAAAGATGTATTCAACAGAAAATCTTAAGAATTCAATTGTTGAAAGATTTAATAGTACAATTAAAAATAAAATGTAGAAAGAATTCACAAAGCAGAATCATACACAATATTTGGATATACTTCAAAGAAAGCAGTTATCGATGTTTCAGATAATTTCCTAAGGCCACCTACGCATCTTGGAGTGGCTCCCAAATAGCAATTAAATCGATTTTTGCAACAAAATCTCCGCGATATGTGCTTACGGCCTAAAAACAATTACAAACCTGATAATAAAAGTAACAAATTTGAAATGCACTTGTACTTTCTGACAGAAATGATCTTCTGTCGTTGAAAATAAGACAGACATCGTACAGGCGTTAGCACAGTATAAAACAGGACAATATTTTGCCACATGTCAACCTGGCACAAAATATAGATAACAATAATTTAATCCTGATTTAATTTATCAAAAAATAGCATTGAATTTTACATAAATTCGTCTTAATGTGAAATTAAGTTTCTTATTAACCATAAATGAATTAAAAACTTAGCAAAAACTTCATTATTTATATTCATTTAATTCAATTTTATACTTTTTCAGTGTATAGATTCATATTTGCTAAACATACATGAAATAATATGCACCAAATATATATATATATATTTAATACATTAAAAAAAATATATAAAACCATGAAAATTTTTCAGCAATCAAACTGCTGCTTAAAGTTAAGTACTGAAATGCTTCAAAAAAATATCTAAGGATATAATAACAAAAATGTTTTCAAAAATAAACTTCATTGTGATTATGAAAAATTTCACTGAAATGTTTGTTTATATTCCATTTTATTCTTACAAATAGTAAATTGGAAATAATTTTAAATTCCTCACAAATTCACGATGCCTAATTTTATAGTTAATACGATGCTTCGTTTTTATAAAATTTTGAAAAGGAACTCATTAAAATAGTATCTTCTGTCAATAAGACAATGTTTAGAATGCCAGAAATGTATGCATTGTAAAAACAATTAGGGGAAACACATGCGCAAATAGCCAACACATATTATTTGTAGAGTTCTAGGTTAATAAAAAATTTATGACCACATCAACAGAGTACCAAACAAGTGGCCAAACCTACCTGATTAAATGACTAAAATATAATGGCAATGTTATTGATAGAACAAAGTTGAATGTTTAAGGCAACTGCAATGAGTTAACAAAAAGCCTTTTAGAAAGTGATATTTTAAAACTGTAAACATAATTACTCAAATTCTATTAAAAAACAAATTTTGCTGAACTAAATAATACGTATAGCTTACAATATGGTTGTATAAGGTTTTCAGATTCTTACAGATTTCTTGCATCATCATTAAATAATTTAGCAAATAATCTTGAGAAAAAGCCTATTCTAGAGAAGTATTTTGGTGAATGTGAACTTGTACAATCTAAATTAGCCTATCCATATTATTGTTTTGATACTCCTGAAACTTATGAAAAACTTCCAGATAAAAAATTAGAATACTTTTCAACTCTAACTCAAAAGGCTCCAAATGAAGATGAAATAGAAAGAACTATTAAAGTAATTAAAAAGTATGACATTAAATCTGGAAAGGAATTGACAATGTTGTATTTAAAAGTTGATATCCTATTACCAGCAGATATTTTTGAAAATATTATTAAACTTGGTAAAGAAAAATATGGTTTGAATCCGTGTTATGCATACTCATTACCTGGATATACTTGGCAATGTGGATTAAAATTCACGAATGTTCAATTAGATTATTTAAAAGATTCTGTCCTTGTACTTTCAATTGAACAAAATATCCGGGGTGGAATAGTTCTGTAATGGGGGATAGATATATTAAATCAACAGATGAAAATAAAATTTTGTATATTGACGCAAATAATCTATATGGCTGGGCAATGAAACAAAACCTTCCTTATAGTGATTTTAAGTTTTTAGAAGTAAATGGGGACCTAATTGAGAAAATACTTGGAACTTCTTATAACAGTCCTATTGGATATTTTATTGAGTGTGACTTATCATATCTGAATAAATTGAAAAATAAAACAAAAGACTTTCTGTTTTGTCCATTTAAAAGAAAGGTAGACCCTTCTGAATATAGTGAATATCAAAATCAAATTGCTCTTAAAAGTGTTTGTCCTACACCAAAGCATATTTGTGATCAACATGATAAAACATTCTATTTTTGCCATTATAGGCTATTAAAGTTTTATCTACAAATGAGCATGGGAATGGTTAAAGTGCACAGAGTAATTTCATTTCCATATGGCTTCCTTTAAATTTTTAAGGATTTGTATTTATTTTAATCACATCAGATGTACTGAATTTAGTTCAAAATCCAAATTTACTATTTGATTAAATTTCATCTTTAAATGGTGCAATAATTACCTGTGGAAAAATATATTTTCCTTTAAGGAGAACTTTGTTCTCTGTAGTGAAATTATTTTCACTCTTACTTATATATACAAATGACAGAATATAAGAACTATAACTTATACTTAACTAATGGTCAATTAAATAAATTGAAAAAAAGTATTAAAAACTCAAGCCCTATAACTTTAAGGGTTGGTAATACTAGCCAAGGAACTTCCATTCCATTTCTTTTAACAGAAAGACAAATAAACCAATTAGAAAAAGTGAAGAAAATAAATAAAGCTTGTGATATTAAAATTTCTACAACACAACTTAATGCAATGGAAAAAAATGGTGGGGCGTTGTGGCCCTTACTTATGGCAGCTGCTCCATTAATTGGAACGTATGCAGCCGCTCCATTAGTTGGAATGTGTGCAATGGGAGCCTTGGGAAGAAATTCAGTCAATAATACCTTTGGAAAGGGTTTAAAACTAGCAATTCCAGGAGAAGGCATGCAATTAAATACACCCAAAGGAAATGGGATGAAAATTGGACCTCCAGGTTCAAAAGGGAAAGGAATGTGATTAAATACACCTAAAGGAAAGGGAATGCAGATGAAAAAATATTCAGTTTAAACTTTAGTAATCCCCTTTCAAATTATGATATTTTACAATTTATGAAGAATATTAAACACTTTAGGGGGATCTTTTCTAGAAATACTTTGAGAAATTTGGGTTTTGGATTTTATGTTTGTAGTTTAGACCATTCTTCAAATACTGGCACAAATTGGATAGCATTTTATTATTTTAAGGATAACAAAGAATCCACAGGGGATGCAATTGAGTATTTTGATAGTTTTGGCCTACCTCTGTTTCAAAATATTTTTTCAATATTTAAACATGTTAAGGATAATATTGTGTACAATAGTTCACAGTATCAACAAAGTTCTAGTGTATTATGTGGATACTATTGTATTTGGTTTATATATAAAAGATGAAGGGCAGAGGTTATTTTTCAATACTTAATGATCTTTACAAGAGAAAGTGTGAGAGATATAAAAATGAAGAATACATTAAAAACTATTTTCTAACCTTTTATATAAATGGGATTTAATAATAGTGGAATACCTGAAGCTACTCATTCTTATCAAGAGGGTTACAATAATAACATAGAAACAGATGTTAAACTCATAAAATACAAAATAAATCAAATTGAAAATAATAAGTTAGATATATCAGGGTATAATCTTTTTAATAGAGATTTAAATATGCACAATGAGAAAATTATAAATGTTCGTGATGGTGAACAAAAAAAGGATACTATTAACAAACAACAAATGGAAGATCATGTTGAAAAAAGACTTGCAAACAATGAAAACAAGATTTTGCAAATTATTAAGCAATCTAATGCTCAATTATGTAGTGTTGAGTCTATGCATAATTTCTATTCAAATTTACAAGACAATTACCAAAAGAATATTCAATTATTTGAAAGAACTGAAGGTGGAAAAACATTTGCTAAAAATTATGAACGTGGTTTTAAAAAGGCTTATGCAATATTGCAATTCTCTGAAAAAATATGGTTATTTGGTTTGATAGAAACTTTGGAAACTACTGGAGCTGCTTATAAAAATCAATTTTTTAAAACTGAAAGCCATGAGCAAGCTTTAGATTTTCCTACCTATGGTGATAAAGGTTTTGACAAAATTTCAATAGAAAATGGTTATATTTATGTTAGAGATGCTCATAGTTGGATTTCACTTTCAGGAATTTGCATCTTATCAAAAAATCATTATAATATGTTACATTTAAAAAATGATGTATACTATACAATAATTAATACCTTTGTACATTTTAGAGGTAAGTATGTTTTTAGAACTGCTGAAATTTTGTCTAGCAACATTACTTTATTTACTTTACCAAAAGAAGCGTGGCCTCCAAAAACAATAAGATTTGCAGTAGTTTGTGAAAAATCAAAAGATGTTTATATCCAAATTAGTAAATTTGGTGAATTGTCTGTACACAATTTAATACTAGAAGAAACATTTGTTTCCTTAAATAATGTATATTTTGACACCACTGATTTGTTTTGGAATGATATTGAATTAAATACTGACAACATTGATAATATTAAAGGAATGGAATTTGATACTGAATTTAAAAACACTTATAATTCTGATTTGCAACATTGTCAATATAAGATAATTGGCACACAAGTATTCTTTAGAGGATTATGCCAAAGGGGTATGCACAACTTGCAAAATCGCGCAAATATAATTAAAATTAATCAGGAACTTGCATATAGTTTAAAATATAATAAATTATTATTTGGACTAGCTACATTGAATGGTGTAATTCGGTGTGATATTTCACATAAGAATGGCCCATTTTGGCTGTTTGCAAGTGACCAAGAACCTATAAAATGGATTAGTTTGCAAAATTTGACATATTTCCTCCCAAAGACAAATTATTGAAATTAATTTTTTCTAATCTCTTATATAGAAATGAGTAAAAGAGTTCAAATTGTAAGTGAACCAGTTATACTGAAAACAGGTAATAATACCAGAACAGGAGAAAATGAAAAAACTTATGGAATGCAATCTATGGGTTGTTCTAATGAAACAAGGAAACGTGAATTAACCAGTCCAAAAGAAGTTATAAAATATGTATCACATAACTTTAAAATACAAAAATTTAATTATCCTAAGTTAAATCCTGTGATTCTCAAGGCTAGTTTAGCTTACCAATGTCTTTATATGGTTAATTTTGACAAGAACATTTCTATAAGTGAAATATTTGACAAATTTGACCAGGAAATTGGTTTGATTGGACCAGGAGAAGGATGTTTAACAAACCTATTTGAATATTTATTTGGAAGTATCCAATGTTGTCATACATATTCAATCCTCCACGAGAGTTATGGTCGATTTTACAATGAATATGGATTGGGTAGAGGCTATTGCTATTCAATTCAAAATACTTGTAATTTCTTAAAGAAAAACCCTTTGTTAGGACATCTGACAGGTTTTATGTTTTGCTTAAGAAATAGGGTGTAATTAAAGGAGAAGCATTGAATTTCATCTAAAAATTTTGAACAACAAGTGGTTGCAGGAATTCTTGGGATGTCCGTAAAAGGTAGGTTTTCTATAAAATACAAATATTGGTCAAAAACATATTGGTACATAGTTAAAAAGGGGGTATAATTGAATAATTATTTATATAGGTATGGCTTCAGTTTTTTTACCCCAGGCTGTAAAATCCTGAATTTCAAAAAGACGCCTTTTTTATCAAAATCAATAGAAAAGTGTAAAAAGTTATTAAAAAGTGATCATTATTAGAAAACTGCATATATGGAACCCCATATTTTATTACTACTAACGGCAAACCTAAATATTCAAAATAATATATTTAAGATTATTCATGACCTTAACATAAAACAACAAGCGAGTATCTACACAGTAAGCTAAATGGATTTTACAGCGTCAAAAAATATCACCTCAAAAGCTTGTTTAGTTTTTAAACGAATTTCAGTTTTTCTAGATTTATTTATATATTGTCATCACATATAGTTCCGAAATCATCACTAAATATTAAATTTCAAAAAGATGTTTAGCATTCAGTTGTAACCTTTTGTTAGGGTTTGTTACAGTTTCTACGACTATACTCAAACTGTTTGAAACCAAATGATGTTTTTTCCTGAAATGTATATAAAAAATTCCATAAAGATGCAAAAATAATCCAAAATATCTGAATCATTTGGCTACTTTTTGGCCTGATAATGCATGGAAAAATATAGAAAAGTGCTTCAGATAGGACCACTTCTTAATGACAGAATTCAAGAGGCTGAAGCAGAATGATATATAGCAATCAGTGCCCTATAATTTGATTTTATACTTTAACGCAAATTTTTGTTGTACCTAACAAATTTTAGATTATTATAATCTTTATCTCATATGTGCATTTGAAGGTATAGAAATGAGTAGTGTTAGGCAATTAATTTCAATCAAAAAATAGTTAAAAATCTGTCACTAATAAAAACAAATAAATACTGAAATACATAGTTACAAAACTGACCCGCGTTTTTACTTCACCACAGGAATCTTGCTTACAATTTTACAAATTTTCTGGTATTTTTAGAAATCCTCATTAAACAACCTGCTCGACAGCAATCCATAATTTCCAAAGCATCTATAACACTATTCTTTAATACACAGACTAATTTTCAAATTTGCATATTTGAATAGTTCGGTACTCTATTTTTAAAAAAAATCAGAGTTATTGTCGTACACTGGTGCAAATTATCATTTTTGATATCGATCATTTTTAAATAAGTTTAGTTAGTGTGGCTATTTGCCAACGGTGCTTTGTTTTAGGTGTGCCCATTACTTTGGGAGTTTAGTCTTACTTTCTCGAAACTGCGAAATTGTTATTAATGCTACACTGTACATATCAAAATATTGTTTGACGAATTGTAAAATTAGCGTAGACAAATTTGAACGGAAGGTATGAATGTTAATGTTTACTATAAATAAAAAAACTGCTTGTGAAGGGGGTCATTTACCTTAGTTGATTCGCACTAATTAGTAGGGCAACCAAAAAATTGACCTAAAAATCTGTTTTATAGCGCTATTGAATTGCCCTTCAATTTGACAAAAATTGACCTTAAAAATTGATTAATTTCTTTAAAAAACGAGATATCAACGAATTTCAATTTAAATCCTGATTACAATAGCATATCATGTATTTTTCAAAGTTTTTTGCAAAAAATTTTGACAATTCAACAAATAGATGGTTCAATTTCGAAAAATTTTATTGAATGTCGGCACTTAAAGGTTAGGCATTCCGTAGAATTAAAACAATAACACCAGAAGTAGGAGGCAAAGCCACACTTAAAACACGCGCGTGGCAAAAATTCCATCTGCCTACACTTAATTTTTACGTTATATTAAAAAATTTACCTCAAAAATAGAATTTTTTTTAGATATTTTAAAGATATGAATTACACAAGGTTGTGCAAGAATTGATGCAAACAAATGGAGTGGAAGCATAGGCATTCCAATTTTCATATTCAAAAAGTACCTAAAGTACTTTATTGAGCATTTATGTTTCATTTTCAACAATGCAGTTCATACTAACACTTTCCCCAGGGCTCTAAAAAACGCGGGTATTATTCCAATATTCAAAAAAGGAGACCTTCAGCTTGCAGAAAATTATAGGCCTATAGCTATAACAAACCCATTTGCGAAGGCCTTAGAAAAATTATTGAATAAGCAGATAATCAGGTATCTAAATGAGAAAAAAAAATTTCAAACAAACAATTTGGATTCAGAAAAGGTTAGTTCAAATGATGCACTACTTGCAATTACCGAAAAAAATTAGATTATTCCTAAACATAAACGTTAGTACAGCTGTGGCTCTTTTAGACATAAGCAAGGTGTTTGATAGTATAGATTTTACAATTCTGGACTGTAGATTCAAAGAATACGGTTTTGATAAATAATCCTGCAGGCTCATACATAGTTTTTTATGCAACAAGACGTAGAGAGTTCGTATACAAAATACTTTTTCTGACTATACCACCACCTTTAAAGGAGTTCCAAAAGGGACAGAACTGGGCCCGATTCTTTTCGCACTGTATGTTAATGACATGCATGTTAATCTAGATATTTTTCAATATGCTGATGACACTTGCCTTGTATGTAATAATATAAATCCAAAAATAGCAACAAAACATTTACAATTAGGCATTAAAAAAATTACAAAATATTTCATGCAAAATAAATTAACACTAAATGTAGGCCAAACTCAATTTATGATATTTACTCCAAATGAATGCCGGACATTAGCCAAATCAGTTTTTTAATTGTGGATGAAAGTCTACCACCAATAAAACAAGACAATGAAATAACATATCTAGGAGTTCCTATAGATTTACAACTGACTTTTTCAACTTTCATTTCCAAAAAATCAAATCAATGGCAGCAGGGATCCATTATTTACAACAAATAAGAGATGTTAGTACAGATAAACAATTCCTATATGCGTTCATTATTTCCAATTACAATTATGCATGCACTTTAGTAAATGGCTTGTCTGTCCTACAAGAGGAGAGAATTAACACGACTTTAACTGGTCAATAACAACAATGTTCCAAATATGCAAACGAGCAGTTGGTGACAAACTGGACGAACTTCAAATACTGTCACCAAAATACACAACAATTTATGCGAGTCTGCTGGTATTTTACAAATATTTAAAGTTAAATTCTAATTTTCCGTCAACTTCATTTTTGAAAGACAGTAAACTTACAGTAAACGTGCAGGTGTGTTCATACTTTTTAATGAAAAAATTAATTTTCAAAATTTCCAAAAGTCCTTTGTAGTACAGACTTGCAAAGCAATTAGAGACGCCCCCTAATTTAAGAACTTTCAAGAGATTGCGCAAGGAAAACCTCGGCCTTTTGTATACTATCTGTAAATCTTTATTTTTACATTATTTGTAACTTTCTGCCTAAATAAAGTTGATGATCTATAATAGCAATAATACAATTTTGATTAAAAATTTACCTAAGGCCGCGCGCAAACTTGTTTTGCGAAACCACACTGGAGGAATTCAAATTATTTCAAAATTAGCCTATCACATTGCTCGCTATTATTGGTTTAGCAACGAAAGTTGTATCGCTTGCGCGCGGCCTAAGAGCAATAATAGCATTAAAACCTACTGATTAGTTATTGCCAGCAGGTGTTTGTTTCAACATGTCTTTATTGCAGTTTGTGGTTTTTGTGAGTTGATCGGTCCTCGCCACAAATGCGAAGGGTTTTAAAATACAACGAGTTACCAAAAGGAACTTTTTTGTCTTCTCGTACATTAGTTTGGCAATTCTATCAAAGACCACTAACGTACAACATCTACATCGGGTTATTTCGTTATCGTTATCTAATTATTTATTTATCTGTTTTAACTATCATTATATGAATATGGTAAATCAAACCTAGTGCCCATATGGCTTCAGTAGGAGTGGATCGCATTGTGAGAAAAGACTTGTTATGGACACACTCCGAGTTGGACTTAGGTATAAGGATAGTTAGGAATTAGATAGTGGGCATCCGATTGTTATTCGTATACATGTACAAAGCAAAAGCATTGTAAGGAAACAGAAGCCAAAAAGGCCTTTAGGGTTCGTGATTATTACTTACAGTATATGAGGTACTTACAACTTTAATGGTGAGGTGGAAATTAATAAGTGAGAAGCAATGTAGTAACACGTTGAAAACGGGTTATTTATACTTTTTTTATTACATTAAATTCTAATAAAACAGTATACATTAGGGGACGGTAGTACACTTCATGCATTTGAAACATACATTCAACATTGAGCACCTACACAAACATCCACTTAAACATTGACTATATTATTATATATTGTACATATTAATTTGTAGTAATTTGTTCATGTTTATTTTCTTTTGTCATGTGTTAGTTTGTAGATATTGTATACATATAATGCGCAATAAATTTGCTCTGACTCTTAATCGTTGGGCGTGGACCGGACGCCACGCTGTTGTTCTATTCTTGAAGTACTGTTTTATCATGGAAATGGAGTTGTTAGTGACGTTATCTAAACAATACCTTTACAAATTAGAGCCACGGCTTTTTCATAAACAAACTTAGAAATGACCAATAAGAGTGCATATATTTTGCTCAACCATTAATTCCTGCTTAACCCTTAATGAAAAGAGGATTTGATGTAGTATTTGAAGGATCATTTCTCATTATTGGTTACAAAATTTATTAAGAACTTATTCCAATATTCTCCTAAATTTGTACATCAAATTCAAGTCAATATTTTTAATTTAATGTAAATTTGAAACAATTCATAATAAGAAATATGTGTTATGATATTATTAGTAATTACAATGCTTTCTGATAAAGCATTGTAATTGGATATATATATAACATTTCCACTATTAGTCACTATCAATATTTGCATAAAGACCAAAAAAATGAATTTGCATTTTATTCGCTTTCACCCTTTGCGATTTTTATATATTTCGTTTGTCACTCAAAAATTGAATTTTCTTTTGATAATTTATGCATAAGGGTCGTTTTCTTCCTTTTAAGCAGTGCCCCTTTCTTTTGGCCGGATAGGACACGGTAGTATGAAATTTCTTGCCAAAGAGTAGAATAATCAATAAATAAAACTGCAATGTGACATAT
>CABFPE010000330.1:796521-807060 GCA_900660155.1 Hofstenia miamia | reverse complement strand
AAGAAGATAAGAACTGAGAGTGAAGGAAAGAAGATATACCAGAGTAGGATGGAATCAGAGAGACAAACAAGGTATAGGCAGAAGGCAATGCATGGAGAATACTGGAGGAACACAGAAAAGTGTGACAGAGAAGAGAGCAACAAGTGATTAAAGAATGCAGGACTGAAGAGAGAAACAGAAGCACTAATAGTGGCAGCACAGGAGAAAGCAATAAAAACAAACTGGATGAAGAAGCATATAGACAGAAGAGTAGAAGTAAGTGATATGTGTAGGCTATGTAAGAAAGAGGCGGAAACAGTAGATCATCTGATAGCAGGGTGTGAGAAGTTGGCACAGAATGAGTATAAGTTCAGGCATGACAAGGTGGGAAGAATGGTACACTGGAGTTTGAGCAGGCAGCATGGGTTAGAAGCAGGAGACAAGTGGTATGAGCACAAGCCACAGGGCGTCATAGAAAATGAGAAGGTTAAGATACTGTGGGATTTCAACATACAGACGAGCAAAGTGATAGAAGCACGGAGGCCAGACATAGTAGTGGTAGACAAAGAGAAAAGATTAGGAACAGTGATAGACATAGCAGTACCAAAGGACAGAAATGTAGAAAGCAAAGAGAAAGAGAAGATAGACAAGTACAGAGAGTTAGCAGAGGAAATAGAAAGGCTGTGGAAGTTAAAGAAAGTTGAAGTAGTCCCGGTAGTAGTAGGCGCACTAGGAGCAGTAAGTAAGAAGCATAAGAAACACTTGGAGGAGTTAGGAGTACCAAAGTGGGGAGGAGCGGTAGCACAGAAGGCAGCATTGTTAGGAACAGTTAGAGTCCTGAGAAAAGCTCTCAGACTCCCTGGGAACTGGTGAGTTCCCCGAGCTGAGAGGGATACCAGCATGAAGCTGTGAGAAGCAAGGATAATAATAATAATAATAATATACATTTGCAGATAGTATCCAAAAATTTCTACTCAATCCAGTTTTGAAAAGTACGCAATATTTTGGAAGACCTTAGTTTATATTGAACAGGTAGTTATTTCTTGCGAATGATAGTCTGTGTTTTTATTAAATGTGATCTAATTGACTGTTCTTGCTAAAAATGCAAAATTTCTAAATTCAAAAAGAACTTTTTTTAAATGTAACAATTAAAATATTTAAACAGTTTTGTCATTTTAGAATTTTTAGATAAGAAGCTACAAAATTTCAACTTTTTGCAATTCTACAAGTGTACAAATACAATTTACACAATGCACTTAAAACCTTAGTAGCGAATTTTTTTTTAAATTCTATTTACAAAAGCCTATTATATACTTATCTATTCACATCCGTGTCCCCCTACTATGTGCAAACAATTTAGTCCAGGGATGTTAATAACAATATTCATTCCAAATGAAAATAAGAGAGCTCCAAAGAAGAGGGAAAGAAATAGGGCGCGACAGAATCGAGATGGCTTCCCGAATTTTTTGAAATACTGGACGTGGTATTTCTGCTTCGGAAGCAACGTGTAGACACAAATTAGTGAGCAAAGATTTACCGCGCCTATTGCTAAAGACGAATAAAACACGTATAAACGATCATTGAAGGTATCGCGCATATATCTGACGTCATCTGACACTTCAAAGAATGATGATACGATATTTCCTATAATAATTCCTAAGGATCCTCCAACGGTCCAGAGAGTCATCATGACTCCAAAGACCATGCCCTCGATTCCACTTGTTGAAACCTCGGTTGCTAACTGAAGAACAATAATGTAGTAAATTCCAAAGGGAATACTGCTAAGTAAGTCATCTACAAAGTAAAAATACTGATTTCGAAAGAAATCAAAGACCGTGATGAAGTCAACTGCAAGGCCAAAAGAGAAGATCAAACATCGACAAATTGTAAGCATGTAGCGCCAATTAAGATTTTTACACCATCTGTTATAGATGGAAATTGCGAAGCTTGAAACAACTAACATTAATATTGAGTTGATCCCGTTCACAATTGGTGTAACTTTAGCCCAATTTTGTTTTATTTTAAGCGTGGCAGACGATCTTGATTCGTTCAATGTCGCGTCAATTAAGAAGAAAAATCCAACGCGTAGAAACGCATTGTTTTTGGCAAGTATCCAAAACTGTTTCAAGGAAGCTGGAATGCTAGTGTTTTTCTCATGCTTCGAATTTTCCACTGTAAAAAATGCTGTGAAAACTATTCCAAGAGCTGAAATAAATGCATATATCAGAAATATATAACTATAGGGAAATCGGAAGCAGAAAATTCCACCATATTCTACGCCATTTAAAAACACACCTCCCAATAGGGCTCCTAAGGCCATGCCAAGATTAGAAACAACCATGGTCCGTCCGAATATCTGTCCACGAATAGATTTCGGCTCTCGTCTGGAATATTCTACACACAAACCGTCAGCTGCAATTGCTGAAATGCCTCCAAAAAAGACTGCAAATACAAGGCAGTATACAAAATGCATGCCTTCATCAGCAGCATTTACATTTGTTGGAGGTGCTGTGTAATTAACAGTACAATTTTCTGCCGCGTAGTACGGCACTGGGTCAGAAAGAAAAACGCCTCCGTAGAAAAACCCAATAAAGGAAAAAATCCATCCTATTATCATATACGATTTACGACGCTTCCCACAAATGCTAACTCCATCACTAAGTAGGGCCCAAATGATTTTGAATGACCAGGCCAGCAGTAACGCAGATGATATGGCGTTATATCGATGCCCTATAAAAAAACTGTAAATCTAAGGAAATTGTATTATTAGTAGACAAATATTTTGTGCAAAACAAAATGAACACATGTCAAAACACAGTGAAGACAATTTTCTAAAATCAATACAATTCTAAGAAAAGATTAATTACATTGCAAAAATAATCATTTAAAAAGTACCACAGCAAAAAAATATCGCAGTGAATTTTTCAAAAATTAATTCTAAAAACCGACATCGAAAATGATATTAGGGTATAATTTCTGAACTATTCTAGCGATCAGGTTTTGAATATCTCCCTGATTAACTGTTCAGTGTTTGAATTAAGTGGTTTGCCTAATTGTGAAAATTATGGAAATTGTTTTAAAAGCTTGTTGATAAATTTTATTAATATTTCCGCTGAAAAATTGCAGTAAATATTTAATATCTGTTTCTAATGACCTCACTACGTTCAGACTTACCAGTTTAAAAAATGCTGCATTGATTCTTAACCCTGAATCCAGATGGGCCATTTTCAACTGGATTAGACAGTTTTTAGAATTCGAATTGTGGTTTCAGTGTTTTTTAACAGTTTATATCCGATTATAGGCTTTGGCCAAAGTTTTAGTAACAGCATAAAGTTATCTTAAGCAATAAATCTTGTTCAAACTAATAAAATACTTCAAGTAATAACTGATGCGTTCTATCTTGGATGAGTAAACTAGTGCACCGACACCGATACCGCAATGAACCCGCAACCGTACTTATCATGAAAATATCTGTTTTCTCAATGACCCCAAACCTAAACCCATCGCTTTTTTCCTTTTTATATCATTTACATTTTCAGATTTCCAAGCAGTGAGAAATAATCCAAAAATTGTGGAAAACCAGAAATTTTGGAAATTATCATTTTAATGTGATTTAAGAGTTTCATGCGTAAAAACCAATGGAAATACATAAATGCCCGAAATTTTAGGAAATGAACATTCTAAAGTTTTAAGCTTTAATAAAAATATATCGAAATTTAAAAGCAAAATATTGCAAAATTTCCTACATTCGCTAAGTTTACAATGATCAAAACATATCGTTACAGAGTTAGTAATTGTTGTAAATTATATTATATTGTTAGATTTAAATCCCAATGAATGAAAAATTTGGTAGAATACAGTTCATTCAATGGTAGACATAAATCTTCCTATAAATTACATGTTTATTACCGTCAAGATTTAGATAAACTCCAAAATATGGGTATGTAAGCGATCTGCCAAAAGCAAAAGCGTACAGCATTCCTTGCAGAAACATGTTATAGATAGCACCCGCTCTCGTGACGTGACAATAATCAATTTGTCCACCTTCTTCTAATGCATCTTCATTAAAATATTCAATTCTCTGCCTAACTACCGCCACTGATTTGTTTCTTTCAGTATCCATGAGTTCTACGTGCAGTGTAATTCAGTATCTTTTCACAAAATATCTGAAGCAAACAAGATAACATGAAGCGATAATTTAAACTTTAGCTATTGTTGAAACCTGTCACTAGTGAACCTTTAAAAGAAGCACTTTTAAATAAAAATATATGCGTATTAAATAATTATATGTGCACATCAAAAGAATTTTATCATTCTTTTAATAAAATATTACAACCACACCATTTAAGACAATATGTCACATTTCAGTTTTATTTATTGATTATTCTACTCTTTGGCAAGAAATTTCATACTACCGTGTCCTATCCGGCCAAAAGAAAGGGGCACTGCTTAAAAGGAAGAAAACGACCCTTATGCATAAATTATCAAAAGAAAATTCAATTTTTGAGTGACAAACGAAATATATAAAAATCGCAAAGGGTGAAAGCGAATAAAATGCAAATTCATTTTTTTGGTCTTTATGCAAATATTGATAGTGACTAATAGTGGAAATGTTATATATATATCCAATTACAATGCTTTATCAGAAAGCATTGTAATTACTAATAATATCATAACACATATTTCTTATTATGAATTGTTTCAAATTTACATTAAATTAAAAATATTGACTTGAATTTGATGTACAAATTTAGGAGAATATTGGAATAAGTTCTTAATAAATTTTGTAACCAATAATGAGAAATGATCCTTCAAATACTACATCAAATCCTCTTTTCATTAAGGGTTAAGCAGGAATTAATGGTTGAGCAAAATATATGCACTCTTATTGGTCATTTCTAAGTTTGTTTATGAAAAAGCCGTGGCTCTAATTTGTAAAGGTATTGTTTTCTAGTTTTCGAAACACTATTATTGAATTTTGATATATCAATTCTGTGTAAGGTTTCCCTAACTAAAGACTAATTTTAATGCAGTTTAGATAACGTCACTAACAACTCCATTTCCATGATAAAACAGTACTTCAAGAATAGAACAACAGCGTGGCGTCCGGTCCACGCCCAACGATTAAGAGTCAGAGCAAATTTATTGCGCATTATATGTATACAATATCTACAAACTAACACATGACAAAAGAAAATAAACATGAACAAATTACTACAAATTAATATGTACAATATATAATAATATAGTCAATGTTTAAGTGGATGTTTGTGTAGGTGCTCAATGTTGAATGTATGTTTCAAATGCATGAAGTGTACTACCGTCCCCTAATGTATACTGTTTTATTAGAATTTAATGTAATAAAAAAAGTATAAATAACCCGTTTTCAACGTGTTACTACATTGCTTCTCACTTATTAATTTCCACCTCACCATTAAAGTTGTAAGTACCTCATATACTGTAAGTAATAATCACGAACCCTAAAGGCCTTTTTGGCTTCTGTTTCCTTACAATGCTTTTGCTTTGTACATGTATACGAATAACAATCGGATGCCCACTATCTAATTCCTAACTATCCTTATACCTAAGTCCAACTCGGAGTGTGTCCATAACAAGTCTTTTCTCACAATGCGATCCACTCCTACTGAAGCCATATGGGCACTAGGTTTGATTTACCATATTCATATAATGATAGTTAAAACAGATAAATAAATAATTAGATAACGATAACGAAATAACCCGATGTAGATGTTGTACGTTAGTGGTCTTTGATAGAATTGCCAAACTAATGTACGAGAAGACAAAAAAGTTCCTTTTGGTAACTCGTTGTATTTTAAAACCCTTCGCATTTGTGGCGAGGACCGATCAACTCACAAAAACCACAAACTGCAATAAAGACATGTTGAAACAAACACCTGCTGGCAATAACTAATCAGTAGGTTTTAATGCTATTATTGCTCTTAGGCCGCGCGCAAGCGATACAACTTTCGTTGCTAAACCAATAATAGCGAGCAATGTGATAGGCTAATTTTGAAATAATTTGAATTCCTCCAGTGTGGTTTCGCAAAACAAGTTTGCGCGCGGCCTTAGGTAAATTTTTAATCAAAATTGTATTATTGCTATTATAGATCATCAACTTTATTTAGGCAGAAAGTTACAAATAATGTAAAAATAAAGATTTACAGATAGTATACAAAAGGCCGAGGTTTTCCTTGCGCAATCTCTTGAAAGTTCTTAAATTAGGGGGCGTCTCTAATTGCTTTGCAAGTCTGTACTACAAAGGACTTTTGGAAATTTTGAAAATTAATTTTTTCATTAAAAAGTATGAACACACCTGCACGTTTACTGTAAGTTTACTGTCTTTCAAAAATGAAGTTGACGGAAAATTAGAATTTAACTTTAAATATTTGTAAAATACCAGCAGACTCGCATAAATTGTTGTGTATTTTGGTGACAGTATTTGAAGTTCGTCCAGTTTGTCACCAACTGCTCGTTTGCATATTTGGAACATTGTTGTTATTGACCAGTTAAAGTCGTGTTAATTCTCTCCTCTTGTAGGACAGACAAGCCATTTACTAAAGTGCATGCATAATTGTAATTGGAAATAATGAACGCATATAGGAATTGTTTATCTGTACTAACATCTCTTATTTGTTGTAAATAATGGATCCCCCTGCTGCCATTGATTTGATTTTTTGGAAATGAAAGTTGAAAAAGTCAGTTGTAAATCTATAGGAACTCCTAGATATGTTATTTCATTGTCTTGTTTTATTGGTGGTAGACTTTCATCCACAATTAAAAAACTGATTTGGCTAATGTCCGGCATTCATTTGGAGTAAATATCATAAATTGAGTTTGGCCTACATTTAGTGTTAATTTATTTTGCATGAAATATTTTGTAATTTTTTTAATGCCTAATTGTAAATGTTTTGTTGCTATTTTTGGATTTATATTATTACATACAAGGCAAGTGTCATCAGCATATTGAAAAATATCTAGATTAACATGCATGTCATTAACATACAGTGCGAAAAGAATCGGGCCCAGTTCTGTCCCTTTTGGAACTCCTTTAAAGGTGGTGGTATAGTCAGAAAAAGTATTTTGTATACGAACTCTCTACGTCTTGTTGCATAAAAAACTATGTATGAGCCTGCAGGATTATTTATCAAAACCGTATTCTTTGAATCTACAGTCCAGAATTGTAAAATCTATACTATCAAACACCTTGCTTATGTCTAAAAGAGCCACAGCTGTACTAACGTTTATGTTTAGGAATAATCTAATTTTTTTCGGTAATTGCAAGTAGTGCATCATTTGAACTAACCTTTTCTGAATCCAAATTGTTTGTTTGAAATTTTTTTTTCTCATTTAGATACCTGATTATCTGCTTATTCAATAATTTTTCTAAGGCCTTCGCAAATGGGTTTGTTATAGCTATAGGCCTATAATTTTCTGCAAGCTGAAGGTCTCCTTTTTTGAATATTGGAATAATACCCGCGTTTTTTAGAGCCCTGGGGAAAGTGTTAGTATGAACTGCATTGTTGAAAATGAAACATAAATGCTCAATAAAGTACTTTAGGTACTTTTTGAATATGAAAATTGGAATGCCTATGCTTCCACTCCATTTGTTTGCATCAATTCTTGCACAACCTTGTGTAATTCATATCTTTAAAATATCTAAAAAAAATTCTATTTTTGAGGTAAATTTTTTAATATAACGTAAAAATTAAGTGTAGGCAGATGGAATTTTTGCCACGCGCGTGTTTTAAGTGTGGCTTTGCCTCCTACTTCTGGTGTTATTGTTTTAATTCTACGGAATGCCTAACCTTTAAGTGCCGACATTCAATAAAATTTTTCGAAATTGAACCATCTATTTGTTGAATTGTCAAAATTTTTTGCAAAAAACTTTGAAAAATACATGATATGCTATTGTAATCAGGATTTAAATTGAAATTCGTTGATATCTCGTTTTTTAAAGAAATTAATCAATTTTTAAGGTCAATTTTTGTCAAATTGAAGGGCAGATTCAATAGCGCTATAAAACAGATTTTTAGGTCAATTTTTTGGTTGCCCTACTAATTAGTGCGAATCAACTAAGGTAAATGACCCCCTTCACAAGCAGTTTTTTTATTTATAGTAAACATTAACATTCATACCTTCCGTTCAAATTTGTCTACGCTAATTTTACAATTCGTCAAACAATATTTTGATATGTACAGTGTAGCATTAATAACAATTTCGCAGTTTCGAGAGTCGTTTTCCCTCTTGCCTTCTTTATTTTCAATTTTCTTTACTGGCGTACTTATGGAGCCAAAATATTTTTTGTTGAACAAGAGCATTCGTAGGTAGTTTTTAGTTTGGACTCTAGTTTTTAAAAATAGCAAAAATTATTTTGTATTTGGTGAAGAATTGAATAGATAATTTGGAATTATTTTAATAATGCATATTTCCTATAAAATGGCGAGCTTGCATTTTTGGAGAAGTAAACTTACAATTTACAATATGGTTTTTTCATATACGACCTATTGCAAATGATAGATATAATCATTATATTTATCTGAAACTGGAAACGCAATGCTAAGTTTATTACCTGAAGGAAATATCAACATCAAGCTAAAAAATTTGGTAATGCCATCATAAATCAATATCAAAATGGTATATGGCTTCATATGATATTAAGAGTCTGTACACAAATGTACCATTGGAAAAATCAATTGAAGTTGTATTTGAAATCCTTAAAAATAAAAAAAAATTTACAAACTGGAGTATAACACAACAAAATAACTATTAACTTTAGCAACAAATAATACTTTAATGTAATTCAAAAACACATTTTATCGTCAAAAAGATGGTTTAGCATGGGAAATCCATTAAGTTCTACTCTTGCTATATTTAACTACAAGTGAGCACAAATATACAATATCAGACATCCATTTCATTTACTATCAACATAGTGGTGGATTTAAGAGGGAGGGGGACTATGCGACTGAAGTCCCCCCATAAGGCAAAACGGAGGTTAATTTTTGCAACCTTAGTAAAAATTGTAAATTAGTACCAAATTTTTGCATTTCATTTGCAAAACGATCCAAGATTTTGGAAAATATTTTAAATAACTTGCAAGTTTCCCAAAAATTCAACAAACATTGCAAAGATTTGGCAAAATTTCCAACTTTTTTCAAATAATATTACACATTTTTAAGAATATATCAAACATATTCCAATTTTAGGCATTTTATCTACAATCCACCAAGCTTTAGTATTTAATAAATTGTAAGGGCAGTTGAAAAAACTGCTTCCACAGCATACAAAAATTCCTGTACAGTTTGTAAATAGAATCAATACTGTTTCACTCTCTCCACTTTTTTCAAAAAAACTACAAGTCGACCTGGATTCATTTTAATATCTCCAAAAAGAACTAATCTTAATTGTAGTAATACTTTTAGGTGCGAAGCTAATAAATTATGAAATTGAATAGCATAAAAATGATAATGAACCTTGCTTAATAGAATATTGGGCTTACAATTTTTTACGGATTCATACGCAATGTTTAGCTGTAGGTTCCCTTTAAGTAAACTTACGAAAAGTAGTAGAATAAAAATACCTTAGACTATTCATTGAAGATTTGTGGCGAAGTTGATGGGAGATCATGTGAAGATTGGGCGTAGAGAGGGTGTTGGTAGCAAAGGAGGTGTGATAAAATTGCCGAGTTGAAAGAGAACCTTGCAATATCTGTGTCATGAGGAATACACCATGTCGAGAGAGATGAATTCCATCGAGGACCAGTAGATTAGGATTTACGACACGAGGCGCAGAAAGACAGGAACGACTGATATGTTGCTTGAAGATAGACTGTGAATGACTTCATTGAATTGCTGAATTATGGGATTTCTTTGTAGTACAGGTGTGATCTCAAGAAAGTGGATTTCAGACAGACTTGATCAATGAGAACTTTTAGCTTTGCTTTGAAGATTTGAGTGTTGGAGGTGGTAAAAGCATCGATAAGTCTAGTGTTTATGACGACGGAGTTAACATGTCTTTTTGGATACAAGAGGAGCATAAGGAAGGTACTACAGAAGTCAGCATTGAATGGGCAGAACAGCATAAAGGCATTTAATACATGGGCTACACCAGTGTTGAGATATTCGGCAGGAATAGTTAGGTGGAACAAGAATGAACTGAGGGAATTAGACAGGGAGACAAGGAAGATACTAGCAGCAGAGAGAGTATTCAACCTAAATGGAGATGTAGATAGGCTGTACATGGCAAGGCATAAGGAAGGGAAAGGACTGCTAAGTGTGGAGGAAACTGTAGAAGCAGAAGCACTAGGGCTAAAGGAATATGTAGAGGAGCAACCTAGAGGATCCCTACTAGAGGTCACTAAGGAGTTAAAGAAGATAAGAACTGAGAGTGAAGGAAAGAAGATATACCAGAGTAGGATGGAATCAGAGAGACAAACAAGGTATAGGCAGAAGGCAATGCATGGAGAATACTGGAGGAACACAGAAAAGTGTGACAGAGAAGAGAGCAACAAGTGATTAAAGAATGCAGGACTGAAGAGAG
>CABFPE010000330.1:777004-788720 GCA_900660155.1 Hofstenia miamia | reverse complement strand
CAAATTGACAATTCATTAACAAAATAGCACCAAATTAATTTGAGAGTGCCTAAAAATTAAAATTAAAATAAAAAGAGGCCCCAAGTGACTCTACAATATATATATATTGGGCAGTCTGTCTCAAAACCTAGCATTTATATGTGTCTAATGAACATTTATCTGTGGTGCTCTGTCTTTGTAATTTTCATGTGGAAAAATCTTTTGCTTTATAAAAATCTCATATAACCATGCTAATTTTATCAAATATAGACCAATTTATATCAAATGGATGGTGCTTTCACATTTTTTGTAATAGGCCTGACATGATCCTCAATGTGCTTTTTTATCAGAATTTTCACACCACATTTGTCCTATTGATGTCTACTATAATATATTTTTTATGCTATATCTTTTTTAAGTATAGTGCATAGTGCTACCTTCAATTTTGAATTTGCCTATTTCAAAAAAATTTAAAAATTTGCATTTTCTTTCAAAGAAGTCCATGTTTAGAAGGCCACAGCTCAGTCAGTATTGATTTGATTTTTAAAGTTTTCATATCATTCAATGTGTAATCAAAGAAATATGTGAATCAATTAAAATTTTTTGCACTTTCTAAAAAAATTGGGGTCCCATCACTGAAATATAAATAGTGGTCCATAGCGCAAGAACTACATTAGATAACTTTTCTAGAGTTGTTTTATTTGATTCTACATGAAAGGTTGAATTAGAGGTCTCCTAAAAGCTAAGTGCTATAGTAACCAGTTACTGCTATAGGTGAGTAAATGTCTGTACAGGCATTGGCCTCCTCATTTAGAGGTTTTACTTAAAATTTCCTGATCCTCATATAGTAGGCCATGGTCTTTAAATTATTCATTGCTACAATTTGGTGTCAGAGATATCCTAGAATGCCCAATAATCCTCAAACAAATCTTGAAATTTAAGGTAAAAACACAAAAAATGATAAAAAGACACATCACCTGATATAAATGGTTTTTGCATTTTTTTAAAAAATATTTACTAATCCATGTAAAAAAATTAAATAACTGAAATGACTGTTAATTTAAATAAAATATCCACACTAATCATATGCAAGAAAAAATGGGTTAAATTTACCATGCATCAAAATTAAACTCTGTCTCCTTAGAAATGGTGTTCTGTTGGACACAGGGCATATAATGTATATATATATATATATATATATATATATATGGGCACTAAGTACTATGGGTTTTATNGAAAACAGTAATTCCAAGATGGTTAAAGTAGTGACCAATTCACACTGCATCTCACCAAAGCCAAGCCTTTAGAATCCATCCTTACAAATCCAAGGTGCTAATAGTGTGTCTCAAGTTGTAATTTCTAGCTCAATACAAATAATTTATCTCCAGGTTTATCTTCTCAGCTCATGTAACAAGATATTAAATAACGTGTAGTTACCACGTATTTGTGTATGACAACAGCATAGTATATTCTAGGTGTGTTCTAATTTGTGCATGTTCAATCAATAGATGTTGTAGTTCTTTTATTTCCTATGCTTATACGTAGCCTAAAGCAACCACAATATGGGCTCACATCTGTCAAGGAGTGAGTTATCACCCCAGGCACATTGGAGTTCCTCCCACATTATCACCAGATCTTACAATTTCATTATTATAAAATTCATACCAGAGCTAAAATGGTTAGTAAGATATAATATAATAGAAAAGCAAACAGTATCCAGTGAGAACAAAATTTATTTGACATTTGCTTACAATCGTATTCCCTCTTTATACAAAAGTAGGTAAATATTTACCATTTTTACAAAAATTAGTTTCCCTCACAAATTAACTGAGCAATTACACGTAATTCTAAAGCTCTGAGGGGACAATCACTAAGTTTGAAACTTAGGTTTGAAATAATTCACAAATTGACAATTCATTAACAAAATAGCACCAAATTAATTTGAGAGTGCCTAAAAATTAAAATTAAAATAAAAAGAGGCCCCAAGTGACTCTACAATATATATATATTGGGCAGTCTGTCTCAAAACCTAGCATTTATATGTGTCTAATGAACATTTATCTGTGGTGCTCTGTCTTTGTAATTTTCATGTGGAAAAATCTTTTGCTTTATAAAAATCTCATATAACCATGCTAATTTTATCAAATATAGACCAATTTATATCAAATGGATGGTGCTTTCACATTTTTTGTAATAGGCCTGACATGATCCTCAATGTGCTTTTTTATCAGAATTTTCACACCACATTTGTCCTATTGATGTCTACTATAATATATTTTTTATGCTATATCTTTTTTAAGTATAGTGCATAGTGCTACCTTCAATTTTGAATTTGCCTATTTCAAAAAAATTTAAAAATTTGCATTTTCTTTCAAAGAAGTCCATGTTTAGAAGGCCACAGCTCAGTCAGTATTGATTTGATTTTTAAAGTTTTCATATCATTCAATGTGTAATCAAAGAAATATGTGAATCAATTAAAATTTTTTGCACTTTCTAAAAAAATTGGGGTCCCATCACTGAAATATAAATAGTGGTCCATAGCGCAAGAACTACATTAGATAACTTTTCTAGAGTTGTTTTATTTGATTCTACATGAAAGGTTGAATTAGAGGTCTCCTAAAAGCTAAGTGCTATAGTAACCAGTTACTGCTATAGGTGAGTAAATGTCTGTACAGGCATTGGCCTCCTCATTTAGAGGTTTTACTTAAAATTTCCTGATCCTCATATAGTAGGCCATGGTCTTTAAATTATTCATTGCTACAATTTGGTGTCAGAGATATCCTAGAATGCCCAATAATCCTCAAACAAATCTTGAAATTTAAGGTAAAAACACAAAAAATGATAAAAAGACACATCACCTGATATAAATGGTTTTTGCATTTTTTTAAAAAATATTTACTAATCCATGTAAAAAAATTAAATAACTGAAATGACTGTTAATTTAAATAAAATATCCACACTAATCATATGCAAGAAAAAATGGGTTAAATTTACCATGCATCAAAATTAAACTCTGTCTCCTTAGAAATGGTGTTCTGTTGGACACAGGGCATATAATGTATATATATATATATATATATATATATGGGCACTAAGTACTATGGGTTTTATACTGAGCACCCATTACCACCAATTTCCCCTATACTTACTGCCTGCAAGCAGTTTGGCTGGTTAACATCAAAAAAATTACAAATTGAGTATGTGTGATAGCTTTAGGGTTCATTTAATAGCTACACACCAAATTTGGGCTCAAGCAAAGCAATTCTCAAAAAATATATAAAAAATGAAAAAAAATGAAAAATATTGTTAAAAAATTGGATTTATTGCCATTTCAACAGCTATGAATGCATTTTAGAACTAATTTTTACATTTTCAAAAAATTTGGGCATTGTTCAATATCTGATATTATTTTCAGGTCAATATTGGCAGTTCTTCCCAATGAAAATGAGGTCCACTTCCGGCCATGTCAAAAATTCTGATTTCAGCCAGAATATGTCCGATTTTGGCCAGTTTTTTCACCAGTGCCAGTAAACTAAATGCTTAAGCCATTTCTGATATCAAAATTTGGAAAAACCATCCAAATACTTACAGCCTATATATATTTGACAACCTGTACCAAAGCACCTGTATATATTTGGCCATTTATACTTAGTGTCCATATATATATATATATATATATATATATATATAACACCTAAAATTCTCAGATGAGAGCTCATCAATTTTGAAAGTTAGAATGTATTTCCTTCCGTTTGTAAACCAGTTAGGTTGATATCTCTAAAACTCACACATGGGCCGGTTTGGGTTGGGTTACTATTTTTTGTCGACTGATTTCACCCATGTACGAAATCACCTCAATTTCTAAGAAACAACTATTATTATAATAATAATTGTAATTGTTATCATAATGCGTTTTTAAAAATTTGTGAAAAATATTTGTTCCTAAAATCAGGCTCACTGAATTTGTAAGAGGTTTATCAACTTTGTCAAATTATGTTCAAAATTACGTCTTATAAAAGAAACACATGCTTCGAAAATTTTCGCCTAACTTCAGCCCGAACCATTTAAATTTTACCAATTTTAGGCCCATTTTATGATCACTGCCATAAACTATTTTTAACTTTTTGGTCTGCTAGACATAATTGAGTATCTTAAGGCCTACAATAAAATCTTCACTCCGAAATTGAAATATTCAATATATATATATATATATATATATATATATATATATATATATTGCAAACTAAATTCTCTTGTCATATGCGATCTCACAGAGGCATAAAGTTCAGATAGACAGAACCGAAATATAGGCCCAAGCACGGTCCTCTTTTCTTAAAAGCAATGTTTGATACGTGTAAAAACCGTTTTTTAATTTTTGTTGGCTAGACCAATGTTGGGTATATTGGAAATGTATATTAAAACCAAAACACTGCAATTGAAAAACCTAAATTGAGGCTTAGAAAAGTACATGATACTAATGTAAAGTCTCAAAATGCGAACCGGAATTTTCACACATTGTATATAAAGAATATTGGATTCACTGCACTTGGATTGACTTACAGTTTTGAATTTCTGTCCGATACTTCGTATAATCTTTTAGTGCTGTGCTTGACTCTGAATGTGGTTCACATAAACCTTTTTAACAAATTTAAGCTGATTTCATTTTTAAAACTGCAGAAATTGAATTAATGAAATTGCCTTCCATTTATTTTATTTGAGACGCTTAATAAATTTAACAAGTTAACACAATCCGACACCAACTGCCATGCTGTCTCAAAATCTAGGATTATTTTTAGACGTGTCGCGACCAGGGAATGATAATTATGTTAAACTTGGCCGCTAGCAGTTTTATTACCCCTACTAAATCGGTGTTTGTCTCCTCCGAATTCCTAACACTGTTCAGTAGGCATTAATACATTATTTAACCATTTTACACATTAGGAAATAGTTATTATAAAATTTATTTTTATTTTAATGGAAGAAAATATGCCCAAATACGTGTTTTACTTTAACCTCCCTTAGGTCATTACTCCAATCCAAGAAACCTAACTTTAACACGTAAGACACTTGGGTCACAAGTATATGCAAATCCCGCCATATATACGAGCTTCAACTTAAATTTGAATTTAACATATATTTTTTATGGATGTTTTGATCTAAGATATTCATAGGGACGAATCTATTAAAATTTAGATTTTATAATTGGTGCAGTAACATTTTCTATTACTTCATTAATTAATATAACTCTAAGGACTGTTGATGAAATAATTGAAACTTTTAAAATAGTATTTTAAATTTATTTTTGGGAACATGTGAAATTACTAGTTCACTAACCTTATTTCAGAGAACTCAAGTAACTCACTGAGTGGAAAACCACTAACCAATACAAATTCCTTAAAACTTTGGACATGTCCAAAACTCCCAGTTTAACAATCTTGCTGCAGCACACACTGACATCCACATATATGTATAGCAATTTTTTACTTCAGATTTAATTTTTTGTATGCATTATGTACAATATCTAGATAAAAAAATGTACTTGTTAAAAGACGGCCTTCTTCATACCAATAGGTGACTAGCACTATGTAGTAGGGGAAATTGAAGCAAATCTTAAGGCTCTTAATAATACTTAGCCATTTAATAGGACAATATGTATATTGTATATACAATGAAGCTGCAAAATTTTGTATTTATATTATTTATAGGTAGTAGAATTTACATGTTAGTACTTACACAATTGGCGATATTTTGATAAACCAATATTAAATTAGACCTTACAGTTTCAAATTGAGAAAATTTACATAGAATGGTTAGATAAAAAGAAATTGTGGTATTTGCAAAGAAAGAGATCTCATCCATAATTATATAGATCCTTCTTGATCTCATCATATTAAAATGTGATGTAGGCAAATTAGTCTACACTGTTAATAAATGAAGTTGAAAAAAATTTTTTTATTTAGATAAAGGTTTATTTACTTTTACCTTTTTCTTTCTTCTTCGTTTACCCGCTATGGATCTTCTGAATAGAAAATTTACAACTGAAAACTCCAATAGCGCCATAAATACGAATACTAAACAAACAGCCATCCAAATGTCGATTGCTTTTACATACGAAACCTAAATGCAATATTGATTTATGTAAAACAAAATATAATCTACTGAATTTAAATTACAGCCAAGTTCAAAATCACTTTGTTTAAGCTTACTGATCTTCATAGTTGCTAATATTTTGCCATGAACAAACTTTGATATCAACCTAATAATATATTTTTTTTGAACTTTTCTATGCAGCCCTGTAACATTTGACCTATTTGGAAACTTAACAAATATTCCTTAAATTTTTGTACATTATATGTTTATTAAAATTTTTGAAAATATTTCGGATTTGTGATCTAAAACTTAATATAGCTCAGTGAAAGATGAAGAGAGAAATAGAGAAAACAAGAGTGAAAAATAGCAAATAAATGAAAGGAGACTATATGTAATACATTGAAAATGTATATGAATATTATTAATTTTATATGTGAAAGGAATTTGCTCATCTGCGTAAAATGTAGAGATGAGTGCGGTGCGGTAATACCGCGATAATGATTCACATCACTGCAATGGCTAGCGGCAGAATTCAGTCAAATTGCGGTGGCATAAAAGCTATACAGATAGCATGTTTTGTCTTAAGATTTTAAGTATTTCTCAAACAAATGTTTCTGAAGCAAAAGTAATTGATTTCACATACAAGATATGAATAGTAATTGTTGAATATTTCATGGAAAAATGGATACTACTCTAATAAAATTGGACGAAATGACAAAATAGCTAAGAAATTGTCTTTAAGCTTTTCTACTGAAGATCCATGACCTTAAAAACAATTCAGAAATGTCAAAGTTAAAAATCGACTTTGTTGCTTCATACTGCGGCAAAATTTCATTTTTTGCGGTAGCTTGCGGTGAAAAAACTCATATTGTTGTGGTTAGCAAGAAAGTTTTTTTCTCTGCGGTGTAAATTTTTATACAAAACCTGTACCGCACTAATCTCCAGTATAAGGATTTGCCCAGTCAATTCTACATACATGAACCTGTTTTAGCTCAGAAATGGTTGAATTAATGCCTTTATTACCCGTAAAATTTATATAAGTGATTAAGTTCACAAAGGTTACTTACTCTTGGCAAGGACTCCTGAGCGGCTGACGTTTGTGTTGTCATGGTCAAAACAGTTGTAATTCCCAATGATACCCTGGCAGTAGCGGCACTGGAATCAATCCAAAAAGATAACCATGACAGACAAACTATCAGAAATGTGGGTATGTATGTTTGGATCAAATAGTATCCTGCCTGCCTTTGTAGATAAATATTCGCTTCAACACACGTATATTCGCCTAAAAATTAATTACTAAAATGATAAAAATGAGTAAATTGTTAATTTTAACTAAAATGATACTAAAATGATAAAAATGAGTAAATTCTTAATTTTAACTAAAATGATACTAAAATTATAAAAATGAGTAAATTGTTAATTTTAACACTTCTAAATAGGACCTCACTTCAGAACTTTGAAATGCTATTGTGATTTTAAATTTAGCAAAATTTCAGTGTTTGAGTCTTAAGGATTAATTTCATTCTAATTTAAACCAGATGACATCTGGTCCCTTAGAGACATTTACACATTATTTATAGCCATAATTTAGCTGTAAATGAAGAATTCTCTGTGCCATTTTGGTATGCGATCCCAACGGAGTAAGTATGCGATTCTGTGATGAAAATGAGACGAATTTTTTGAATTCTGTAAATAATCTGATATCTCTAAGAATTTAGCCATTAATTGCAAATGTCAAAACAGATAAGAGCTACGTAATCTTCTAATCGACCTTCATGTCAAAACTAGAAAAAGTTGTAACATAACAATCTTAGTTGTTAAAACGCAATTTCTTATTTTTTTTAAATTTAAGATTTGATAAAACACTTTGGCAAAACTTTCTATTTAAATACTGCAATTATTCCAGTCCTATTTAATATAATTGGATATGATCCAAGCCCCGTACAGTCGAGTAGGCTAAGCAATGAAACCTGATAAGATAAAATAAACAATAATACTATGTAGTAATTTGAAATATAATTTTAATATATATTTAATATATATTAATAAAGGTAATTTTTTTGTTTTGCCATTTCATTTGATGTCATCCGTCATCAAATCACATTGTTGGCTTTAAGATAAGAGTAAAGTTCTTTCGATCCACTCAGTCACATGAAATTTATTGGCCTCAGCAGCATGAGACTGGGACATGGGATTGCATATTTAATGGACTAAGGTTATGAATGGAGGAACTAAAGCCACAGATTTCAGAATATTACAGAAAATTTTGTTAAGAATAGAAGCTATGTTCTTGGAGCAATTGGATTATGGTACGAAAAATTTCTGGAGATTGCGATAACATGGCGTTGGGACATCCATTGCGACTAAATGGGACTTGTAACACAGAACTCTTGAAAAGAGTCTTTGCATTCCCTATGCAATATATTCATTGAATATTTTGTAATAAATTATTTAAAGGATATACCTGTCGTGTACTGCCGAGTACATGTGCTTGTGTTGGACTTGCTGATAAAGAACTGAGGTAAGACAACACTTTGCTCTAATAGCAGAGGCTCTTTATCTATCCATCTGAAAATGATATCATTGGTTGTAAATGCGTCTAAAGAATTTTAGTATTTCACTGCTTTGAATGAATATACCTACGCATTGTAGCATGATTTATTTAGATCAGGGGTGTGCAACGTTATTTGTAAATGGCCCACATAAAAACTTGAGTACTTGGAGGAACATTTTGTCATTCCAATTGTTACACACTCACAATAAACACGCATGTCGCCATATATACACACAAGCAAAACTGCATTTAGGATATAAAGTGGAAGTAAGACTGATCTATAATTAGGGTTGTTTGCATAAATTCTGAAAACAGATATTGCCAAAGAAATCTTTTAAACATATCAAGGGCCATCAGAAATGCTTCACGGGTCGGATCATAATATTTGGGCTCCCAGTTGCACACCCCAGATTTACATCATAAAATAATTTGAAATTCTGCATTCATTGCAGTTTAGAAAAATGTTTTTGTAGAAAAAACTTGAAGTAATCAAAGTTCAACAAAAGTTTTTGAAATTATAGGCATGCTCTCGCATTTCGTAAACGTCAAAATGCAAAAATAATGAATAATTTGAATTTTAGAAGATATTAAAATGTGCGAATTACTTCAATTAGGGAAAAGCCACGCCTAAATTATATTTACATAAAACACATGCTGCAAAAATGGAAGTCTATTTAAAAGTTAATAGCTACTTACAGCTTTCTAATTTGATGGTGCAATTTTGTGAATCCATCGGAAATAATTTTAAATCCATATTGCAAACCAATACCAGACTGAGTCTAAGAGTCTTTAAATGAAAAAACTATTAAATATAAAATAGTTTAAGAAATTGGCTCACTTGTTAAATTACCTGCTAGTTACTGTGATAGGAAGTAAAATTCATTGACACTGTTAATGAAATAAATTATAAATTCATTAAGATGGAAATTTGCACATTAATGAACAAAATGACGTTTATTATGAATGTCAGTAAGTTATATTTTGAAAATGCACGGATTGCTTATAAGCATTGGTAAGTGCCATTGTGAACGTCTATATTTTCATCATAGAGCCTTACGATTTTCATAAAGAGATTAAATGCATCCGATATATTCAGGGGCGTACCCAGAATTTTCTGACGGGGGGCACATCATTGTCATTCCCTAATGCGCGGCGAAGCCCTTCTAAAATTTTTGAAAATATTGAGAAAATAGACCCTAAAAATGCATTTCATGATCCTAGATTTTAAATTTTTCAATTTTTTTACGAATTTTTTTTTGATTTATACAGTCAAAATTAATTTTGAAAACCTGACGGAGGGGGGGGGACATTCCCCCCTGCGTACGCCACTAGATATATTAAATGAAAATGTGAAATGACGATGATGTTTTAAAATTCTTCTCAATAATATTTTAAGAGTCAAAGCAAATTTATTGCTGTAAATAAATGACAGTAAAACAAGCTACAAACTACAAATACATGTATTTACAAAATAATAATAAAATATATATAGAATAAATGTGTGTGTGTCTCTATGTGTGTGGTGAGCTCAGTGTAAAAAACCAGTAAATGTGTTTAGCATGTTTGTGTCTCATTTTTTTGTATTCTTATCTCATTTTCTAAGTCATTCCAAATATTAGAAGCTGCTCAGTGAAAACTAGGATGGGAAAGACTGCTACAAATAAACTTATGTGATCGAGGATTTACTTTTAAGTAATTATCAAGAAGAGAAATTGATTGTCGGCCATATTTATACTTAAATAAAATTGAAGCTGCATGGAATTGTACTTGATATAGCGGGGATAATATATTATACTTTCGTCTGTATTCACTAACATGGTCATGCTTACGTGCAAAATTTAATGTTTTTAATGCCCAATTAAAAGTTTTTGATAATAAATAGTGGCTTTTTGTATTAAAATTTATAAATAAAAATGAACAATAATGTAATTGCGATAAACCAAAGGCATGTAATAATTGAAAGTGAAAATCTGGTCCAAAATATCTGAGGTGGTACAAGTATATAACGCCAGAAGCCATTTTTTGTAACTTTTTTAGGAGAAATTTACCGAATTATAAATCTTTGTCAATATCAACACATAAATATGTAACCTGATCAGATTGTTTTATTGGAACACTGTTAGCAATTAGTTCGATCTTGTTTGTTATTTCTTTTAGAGAATTTGGGGAAAATATAATGAATTGGGTTTTTTCAATATTAATTTTTAATTGATTGGATGAGAAATACCTAGAAAGATATTCAATATCACTTTGTAATAATAAAATAATAAATAATTTTTTTGCCTTTGCGACCTATGGTCGAATTTACAGGACAAATATATTTTGCTCTTAAAGAAGTGAAATATTACTCAAAGCCAATTCCGATTTTTCATTTATTGGTGTAACTCTTTTCTACACTGTCAAAATATTTTAAGAATTTTTATTGATTTTCTGTCTTCAAAATGAATATTCATTTTAAATATCCAAAAGAGAATCCCGATTATTCAAATTAATTTTTCTTAGATTGCATAAAATTCTCTTCCTTCAATAGATATTATAAGTAAAATTAAAAATGAACCTATCTATTGCTATAAAAAACATTGGGAATACTATTTTAGCATGTACATGTGAAAACAGTTGTCGCATTGATGAAGCAATTGCTTGCAAATAATTTCCCTAATTTATAAAGAAAAGTATAAAGTACAGGTTCTTATATGAGAAAATTTAATCTTAAAGAACCTTGTGCCTCTTCAAAAGAACAACCGTTCTTCAACATTTACAAAGAATATTCTCCAAGCCTGCAAGGAAATTTGTAGATCATGAGGCACAGACAGGTTTATTGGGGAACATGTTTTAATGCAATGTTGAACATTTCTAATAATGCTTATTGCTGTAGCTGAAGTAGTTGAAATTATTTACTAATTTTCCTTGAAAATTCCGATTTTTTGAAAAAGATTTGAATTCTCTTCATACCTAGCTTTCATATAATTTTAATATTTCGAGCTAATGGAAGCAACAAAGAACATTAACTGTTTCTAAATTTATATATATATATATATATATATATATATATATATATTATATATATATATATATATATATAATATATATATA
>CABFPE010000330.1:748350-776930 GCA_900660155.1 Hofstenia miamia | reverse complement strand
ATATATATATAGTTTCTCCCTACTCTAATTAAATTGAGAAAAATAGGGCAGTAGGGAAATTTACTAAAGGAATAAGACAAAATAATTTGCAGTAGGCTATGTCTCAAAAACAACAGTGAAATTTGTTGATGAAAATTTTTAAATTTCGCCCTTGTGAAGAATGGGGTGTCACACTTGAACTTCATACCAAAAATAAATTGAAATTCAACATTTGAAAATTAAGACAAATGGTTATTAAATCACTGTATTCACTAGGAATAGCAATATATAATACTTTGAACTAGGCAGAAAATGTATAAGTATTGGTCAAGGTTTTAATATGCTAATATTTTTTAAGAATATTGTCTGAAAAAAACATTTTTTCTGTTTTCCTGCCTAAAAAATGCAATTTATTCGCAACAGAGCGTAAAACTTTAAACCGAAAAAAGTTTATAAAACTATAAATTGTTTAATATATGCAAAAAAAATTACCCTCTCTATTTTTTTACTTCAAAAAAATTTTAAAGGAGAGTATGCCATTCTTTTATTTTTGTTTTAGAAGATAAAGCAACTCAACATGATTAACAACGAATAAGATCTTGCTAGAAGCCATCTGTAAATGAGATGAGGTTATTTAATATCAAGTTAATTCAATAAAGTTTTTCTCTGTGATAAATGCAGACTAAGTTCATAATATCTTATTAAGAACACCAGATAGAAATACTTAAATATGTCACACGATCGTGGTTGTTTTTAACAGTCTACACATCAATTCGAATGGAAAAACGCTTCAATGTTAACATTGACTACATTCGACATTTAGGTGACAATAATGAGTGACGTTTCATTTTGATTGAAGTCATAAATGCCATTTCAAATAGTTTATTTTATTTGAATTAGAAATCAATTAGAAATTTCTCAGCATTTCTCTAGAATTTTTCTTATTATCCTCTTTAAATAATGACTTTAATTTTTCTGAAAACGTTTATGATAATTTTCTGCCATTCACGAAGCAATTTTAAGTTATCTACACAGTTACAACATTGCTTAGTGAATACAAAGAATATATTTAATACAGTAGAACAATAAAGAAAAGAATCACAGTGGACAGATTGGCGATAACACCAAAATATTTACTAGGTATGGGATGAGATTTGATGACATTTAGATTCTCTAAATACACAATATTAATACAATTTCACTTAATAGAAATATTTTTGATGTACTTTAGCAAATATTTCTTTCATAAACATTGCAACAATGATGTACACTAACACTCATAGACTATCTTTTGTCTTGTTCTAACCTTGTTGATAGCATTATCTCCGAACTTCTAGGAATTACTGAAATCTGTTTCTTCAATGAGATTCTAAGCAATCATTGCTAATGAACTAGTAATGCTATCCAAAAATCTAAGAAAACTTAAGACAGTTCGACCTCTGCGTTTGTGTCAAAGTTTCTTAAAACTCGAAATTTGCATTGAAAAATGATAAATATTTTTAAAAGTTATCGCCACAGGAATATTTTAAAACAATTTTTCATCATTGTATTAAAGCATAATGGGCACTTCAACCAATGGATGAATTGTTGAAACATGTGAACAAAATGATAGGCTACCCAGGCTTTGTTCTTAGTCTGATTTATTCGGTCTAAGTAGATAAAATTACAGAAAGCTCAATTGTCAAAATATCTGATTTTAATCAGGACAACCTGTTATTTTATCTGATTTAATCTGTTCATTCAATCAACCGTCCTTTTTCACACCTATTTAAAATAAAAATATATAATAAAATATTTTTTGAGTTGAGAAACACAAAAAAAATATCTCGCTATTTTTGAATTAAATTTTTAAAAAAAATTAACATAAATGAATGCGATCCTACGACATCGCTGTTTATGGGTTTATTCACTTTATATGAACAGTAAATAATCGAGGTTCATATTTGTACAGCAGCAATCTAAATCCAAACAAAATATATCTTATAAACTGCAGTGCGAATTGCGTATTTGTGTTTGAATTGTGTGAAGTACTTTGCTTAATAAATAATTTGATTAGCTTCGTCGATTACTTTAAAATAAACTTATTATTTTCAGCGCATTTGATTATTGCGATCCCATCTTTTAACAAAAAATTAATGCCTCGCAGTTTGTACTTTGATAGTAGAGGAAGGACTGCAATGTTTTTTCTATAAATATTTCACCCGTTATATTATGAATGTATTCATTTAAATACAAACTAGAAACAAAACTGAATCGAGAAAAAATGTTCAAATATTGACAACGATGAGTTTTTAAGATTGAAAAGCATTCGTAGAGAAACATCCAAAATTACTTAAACATAATTTAAACAGAAATATGTCCAAATTTTTAAAATCGAGCTGATCTACAATTTGAGGAGCAAAATACCCAAGGAGAATTTAAACATGCAGTAGATATGAAAATGCGTAATTCTCAAATCAGTGTCATTTCTTCAAATGATAAAATTGATGATGATAGACCTTACATTGGAACTGAGATCTAACCGATGTGCACTCCTCTTTAGGTATTCAGAAGACAGTAGGTTGTTGCAGAAATGGGCTGAAAATACTTGGGCCTATAGAAATTTCATTGCTTTTATCGAAGTAATTTGATTTTCTCTCATCAATGTTGAATGCTGTAGAAAACTCAGTTAAGTTTCTATTTTATACGATTTCGTTGATTACTTAATGAAAATATACTTCTAATTACAACCCAAAATTCAATTTGAAGTGTTCAAATTTTTAACAATTTCAAAAGCCTACACTCCTATGTTAGTTAATTTAATCTTCAAAGTCATATAAAATCTCTTATTTGAATAGCATGGAATACTTGGATATTTGGAACAGTTATCAGACTCATGTTAAAAGAATTCAAACAGAAAATACAAATTTTGTCGATAATTTTTTCCGAGTATGGACATCGACAAGAACATTTTTAATAAAGCAGGAGAATGTAAACTATAAATGTTACATAAAATTTGAATTCATAAATAGAAATGCATTAGTGATGTTAATTAATCCTATTTTTAACCCATTAGACGAAATATTTGTTGCTGAAAAATCTTTATCCCGACAGATGGCGCTCAAAAATGCTTATTATAGCCTATCTTAATACATTAGGAAATATTATTTTGTGCAATTTCTTCTAAAGTATGCAATATTTTCAGAAATAATAGTGATAATATGAATGCTAATGTCCTTAAGATTCCACAGAACTATTAAAGTACTNATTTACTTTGCTAGTTTTTTGTACAATTCAGGAAACAGTGGCTCTCAGTTGAATAGCAATTGTACAGAAAATGAGTAAAGGGATTACAACCGAATAACGTGAAATTGATTTTTCATGTAGCAGCCAATCAAATTCCGAGAGTTATGTGCTCTCACAGCACATAATATTCAAATTTACCTCAAAAATTGTCGATTTTTGACAAAAAGCTGCCATGAATTGTACAAAAAACTAGCAAAGTAAATGAGTACTTTAATAGTTCTGTGGAATCTTAAAGGCATTAGCATTCATATTATCACTATTATTTTTGAAAATGTTGCATACTTTAGAAGAAATTGCACAAAATAATATTTCCTAATGTATTAAGATAGACTATAATAAGCATTTTTTAGCGCCATCTGTCGGGATAAAGATTTTTCAGCAACAAATATTTCGTCTAATGGCTACCTTAAGAATTACAATTTGCCGAGCATTATGTAACTTTAATGCAATCATCTTACAAAAGTCATGAGAAGGTACAAGAATAATGTTCACAATATTGATACTTGTCATTTGACAAGAGCTTACATGAAAACGAATCCTCAATAAAAATGCATACAGAGCACGCCAATCTTCAAATTTTATTTCAATTTCTTTTTGTACTGCAAAGTGCTCTGAATTTTAAAATCTTTCCGATTATATTCAGTATTATGCATTCTGAATATTTGTTCTATTTTAGTCGGAAGGGTTATTTGGTTATTTGTACATTATTAATTTCTTGTAATAAGGGAAATTTTGTAGAATTTTATAAAAAGTACATTAAAATGTAATATGAATTGACATCGAACCATAATAAAAGATACATCTAATGCTGCTCGTAGTATTTTAATTTTTATCATTAATGACTGTTCACAAACCAAAATATTATTGAAAACGATTTTTTAAGAAATCGGAAAAAAATCCCTATACAAAAGGAGAGCTTCTAATCAAAAGCAATTATGTTAACCATCCGTTGAGTGAAGTACTTAAACATTATTGTAAAAATAATTTCTGTAAACAACCATGTATTTGATGTCAGAAAATGTAATCTTTCACAACAGTTATATCAATTTTGCCGATATCACAAAAATGAAATCAATTTGAACTAAGCTGACTTATTGTTAGATTTCTATGTATGTTTGGGATTTATATGTCTCTTACATGAAGAAAACATTAGAATGGAAGAGGCTCAGGGAAGTGATGAAAAACAATATGAGAGTATCTCAAAGCAACTATACACAATTCTATGATTGACATTCACAACAGGTTTGAGCTGTCGTCCGGATTGAGACGGGTTGGACAGAAGATTTCCGAGACTAAAACAGAATCGTGGTAATTTTTTCTATATGTTAGCAGAACACCGCAATTTGATTTCCAGGATGGCTTGCCTAATTATATAAGGAATGGATAACAGTATTGAAGACGATGCTGATTTTTCAATAGCAGACATTAGTTTACGTCATTCTATATAAGGATTTTATTGATCGTTCATTTCATATTATATGCACAGGAAGCAAAAACAAATTTTGAAATATATTCCTACTAAAAAACGTTCTCTCATGCAATGGAAAAAAACTATATTTGCTAGTAGTCGAAATCAATTGTACATTTCAATTGAGTAGCACCTCAAAGTAAATATGGAGTTGCTACATTTCACTAACAGTCTTGGTTGACCCAGGGAGATGGTAACAAGTCCCTACACATATCCTCAGGTACGAGTGGACGTCTTAATTATTAATGGGTGCGACTAAATTTTTCACCTCACATTATATATATATATATATATATATATATATATTAGCTAAGACTGTTTTAAATANGCCAAGAAAAAATGGGCCAGTACCACTTCCGAGATCTTATATTTACTCTATAATTACTAATAGCTTGATCCATCAAGTCAACACCACCCATATGTAAGTTGTACATCTTAATTGCATTGGGCATTTTCACGGATGTTTGCTTTTTTCTGCTCTTGACCACCTAAGATAATATATATACATTATATAGAGTAAAAAATAACACACCGTGTACAAGTTTGAACTGGCAAATCACTATGAACATTTGATGCTAAGATAACACTTCGATTATCATGCCATTCTATAAGGTTGATACCATTTGCAGATTGAATGTTATAATCACCACGAGCAGAATTTTTGATACCATATAACTTAGCTCCCTTCAGTCGGTTTGCTTGTATAGTCCCTGTAAGCCCTATTTTCTTTGAAGCCATCATGTCCAAAAGAGGGAGAGATGTGAAGAATCTGTCTATATATACAGATGATCTCTAAATATTAAAAATAACATATAGTAACAATATTTTTATACTTACTGTTGGAATTGATTCACAAAACCGTGAAACAATTGTAGCTCCTAAGCCACCCAATTGTGTATTTATTCCTGAATCTTTCCCGCAGTACATATCAAATTTGTGACAAAGACCAGAACTAGAGCAAAGCATCCACATCTTAAATCGATACCTGATCAATTTTGCACGTATAAATTGTTTTGCACTGTGATGACCAAAATATTTTATCATTGATTCATCAATGCTGTATGATTGCAATATTCCATAGTGCTTCTAAAAATTATTATTTATCTTTTCCATTATTGTGCTCATTTTCCATAATTTATCATTGGGGTCAGAATTGTGGTTAAAATGAATATTCTGAATAATTGACAAGAACTTGTTTCTGCTCATGGTATCTGCTACCAATGAATTATGTGTGTCATTTTGTTTAGACCAATACATTCTCTTTGATGGCACACGGCAATAGCCACTTAGAGGTAAAATTCCCATAAAATGAATTATGTCTTCTTTAGTAATTTCATATATTCTAGCTAAATAATTAATTAATTAAAAATTATATATATATATATATATATGCTAAGACTGTTTTAAATAATTCTTGAAAAAATTAACACATAATGAACACGAATTGCATTGGATTTCTAAGTTGCCCAATAATAGCAAAATACATCTTCGAGTCCGAGAAGTACTTGTAATAATGTATTTTTTAACTGGTTGGTGCGGAATTTCAAAGCTCTACCCATCAATAAATACCAGAAATACAAAGCAGATCTAAACAACCCCCACCTTATCATTCTATGGATTGCACCAATAAGCAGCTGCATATCTAGGTTGATAAAACCTTCAAAATTTGAATTCAAGTTTTAGTCTACTTAGAATATTTTATAAAACCTTCACAAGAGATTTCTGCTTAATAAAACATTACCCATTTCTCTTAAGAATGAAATTAAAGGCAATTTTAATGCAACAGGAATACATATGCCAATAAGTAACAAGAATGCATTAAATTTAGTTTTGATTGACTGATAGTTCACTTAAATATATTAGGTCTTCTTACATCAAAAGCTGAATTGTTTGAACAAATGCACACATTGGATTCAAACTAAATTTTATACGTCTGTTGATTACATAATATTTCTTAAAATAAATCAAAGCAATATGCCCTGGAATCCTTCAAAAACAAGTTTATTCATTATCAAGTCAGTGCTCACTAAATATTTTTTAAAATAAAGTCTATACAGTAATAATAATATTAAATAATAATAAACTATGAACATTCAGGCAGACATTCATAACTAAATATTTAGTTATCCATGAAACACTATAATATTGTCAAAATTGCATTGTAAAAATTAATTAAAACTATATGCCACATGCCTAATATCAACCACTTTAGCTATATCCAAGAAAATAATTTAACTTATATTCATTGCTTCAGTTTATATCCAGTATTATGACAAAAAGGATTAGCGTTTTTTGGAAATGAAATTGACGCTTCTTAATTAATCAATTGCGATATTATTTGAATTTGAATTTATTCTTTGCACGAAACGAAACAAAAGGAAAAATACCGTCATGTTCTAATTATTTTTGACAGAACTGTCCACTTGTTGAAAGATCTTTTATTTGTATATGAGTTTATTAAATATTAAATTATTTCAAGATCCCAATCTTTTCAGTGAAAATCTCAAACTTGAAACAGATAATTAATACCAATGGAATTTTCTGTAAAAAACCTAACTTTTGAAAAAGTACGGTTTAATTGATAAAGTTTTGAGCTTAAAATTGATTAATTAAATAACAATGAAAACAAAAGGTAAATCATGGAGGTAAGAACAAATATAAAATAGGAACACTTTGTACAAACCTTATAAAATGTACTGTCCTTTTCTACTCTATTAAATTTTTTTCATCTTGATCTACAGCCCGTTTTGCCTATTTTTGGCATTTCAAATTATCCAATACATTCATTTAAGCGCATGTCTAAATTAACCAATCAGCATCACTCATGAATCTTCAGCTGAAACATGATTTTAAGTCTAATTATTTTATATTCTATTTCATATAAATGGCCGTTCAGCTCAATTTAATTGCAATGAGAAATATATTTAGGTACATGAACTATAATTCTCACCTAACCTTATGTAGTAATTACTAAAGCGGACTAAGAAAGTGTGTTTCTCCTTGACCGTAGGCATTTTTAAACTAATACCAATGTTCCATAGCTTTTGTCTGGCATTGATGAAACCCCTTTGAAATAGCAGGCTCGTAATCACGTTTAACCAGGGCTAAGTGTTGTGCAGAAGAGCTGGTCTGGGTTACTACTACTAACTGTTTCAGCTGCTAAAATAGTCTAAATTATACCTACTCCCAACTTTTTTAGCATAAATGTAACAATGAACTGCTATTAGCTAAGCCAAGTGTTATAATGATGATGTTGATTTCGGGGGAGGGAGGTTAAATAAATAAATTACATCCTAATCATTCTTACTATGTTGAGGTCTCATTTATGTTTTTTAATATAATAGTGACAGAATACTGAATTATAAGATGAGCTGATTAAAAGCTATATTTAACACTCATGAGCCACCTTATAATTTTTAGATTGAATTAAGCACTAGCAACTTGCACATTCCTTCATTGCAGCCAAAGGAGATGGGGGGGGGCGGCCGCAACCCCCGTCCACCCTCTAAAGCCGTCCCTGATACCACTAGTGACATTGGTCAGACGAAGAGTATTCAGATGAATAATAATACAAGCATCACAATGTAGTACATGTAATCAATTTGTATGCCACTTGAAGATGTGATTCTAATCGGCAATATTGCTTTCCATCGATATAGCAATCATTTTGTTAATCAAAGTTTTAGTGACTCATCATACCATTTTTACCTCAAACTCAAAGTTAAAGACTATTGTTTATGCAAAACATCGCATGAGTTTATTTTTATCACAGTGATTGCAAATCAAGGTCTCACCACAGCAATCAAATTGGTTTTATTTTTAATGACCTTGAGATTTAGTGCAAACAAAATAGTGTGGAATGTAATTTTCAAATAATAAACTTGTGATAATCTGCGTGCAGAATGCTAATGCTATGCACCAATTGGTTTTTAATATTCTAAACTTGGTTGCCTAGTACAGACGATTTTCTGTAATTAGAGAACTTACAAAAATGCTGAAAAAATGATCTATCCATTTAAATAGACTTTTAAAAACCTTACACTTAGAATAAATTCACTTGCGTTTTTTAATATATTTTTAATTGGCTGGTATAATTTAAGCCTTTTTTCATTTATTTATTTTTATTCTCCTGACGTTAATGATCTAAGTTTATAAAACACTGTTTGAGAATGCACCCATAAGGAAATGCAAATCTCTTTTCAAAATTATTGTGTACGGATTGTTAATTTGGCAAATTTATTGATTTTTCATCAAAAGTAAGCCAATTGAACAAGTTGAATCCAGTTAAAAAATTTCTTCAAAATTTATATTGGAATTATTTTGTCAATTTGATATGTCGTTGCCCCTCATATAGATCATTCCAATTCACATAACAGTTTTTTTAAATCATATCTTTATTATATTTCTACACTTTATTTTGGATTCCTTGCATGTATTTTACAAAAATAATCCAATAAATAAAAAATAAATATCTCATCACATTGTTTTTATTGCTATATTTTGTTAAACAACAAAATGCTACAGTGAAAATTTTCCTATGAAGGGAATAACCCAAATTGAAACGGAAATATTAGCTGAAGTTAAGTTGCACACTGATGTAATATCTTGATTATTTTAATTTAATTACGTAATTACTTAAGTTTCAATAGTGGAAACCCATGTAGAATGAGCTTGTTTTTTTGAAGGTAACATTTTTGGCAATTAAACCTTAAAAAATTTGAGCAAAAGAAAAATGGAGGAGATGCTTTGATCAGCAGAGAAAACGAATTTATTTGTTGTTTCCAATGCTTTGCTTTGGGAGGCGTGATTTAATTTGTTCTTTATATTTGATTTAGGAAAATTTTTGATTTGATTCATTTTACTTTGTTTTGCGGACAACAAATGTAATTAAGCTTATATACTACGGCTATATAATTATATATATAATTATATATATATATAATTATATATATATATATAATATATATATATATATATATATACATATTTATGCGGGCGCTAAGTACTATAGGTTTTATACTGAGTGCCCGCGACCACAGATTTTCCTCATACTTAGCGCCCGCAAGCAGTTCGGCCGGTTAAGGTAAAAAAAATCTCAAATTGAGTGATAGCTTTAGGGTTCATTTAATAGCCACACACTAAATTTGGGCTCAAGGGAAGCAATTCTCAAAAAATATATAAAAAATGAAAAAAAAATAAAAAATAATGTTAAAAAATTGGATTTATTGCCATTTCCACAGCTATGAATGCATTTTAGAACTAATTTTTACATTTTCAAAAAATTTAGGCGTTGTTCAATATCTGATGTTATTTTCAGGTCGATATTGGCAGTTCTTCTTAGTGAAAATGAGGTCGGCTTCCGGCCATATAAAAATTCTGATTTCAGCCGGAATAGGTCCGATTTTGGCCAGTTTCTCATCAGTGCCAGTAAACTAAATGCTTAAGCCATTTCTGATGTCAAAATTTGGAAAGAGCATTCGTAGGGTCAGGTCTTGTTTCAAAGGAATACCTAGCGCTCCCATATATTTAGCGCCCATATATATTTGACAACCTGTACCAAAGCTCCCGTATATATTTGGCCATTTATACTTAGCACCCGTATAAATATATATATATATATATATATATATATATAACTCATTAGTTCATATATGAATATATTTCATAAAAAATTCGACCCAGCACATGACGCATCACACACTTGCTTTTCCTTGATCTACAGTCGGACCGCAACCTTTGTTCCAATGATCAGTATGTTACCACAAACAAACACAAAACTACGTAGAAAACCTACCAGTAACAAAGATAAATAGAAAACGTATGGAAAAACTTCAAACGCAATATTAATCTAGCACCTGTGATATTTTCTTAAATACAACCTCCAAAACCAACTGAGGATATAACTAAAAAAATTACTTCAAAATGGTATTTTGAGTAAGAACAATTTTGGTCTGGCTGGCACAAATGTGAATGCTTCTTTGACAAAGCACAAGTCGCGGCCTACCCAGGCCAGCTCAATTTCTTCTACATTTGGTTCTAATATATTCTCATTATATATATATATATAGCTCCCTCTAGGTAGTATGATTTTTTCAAAAATCCGCTACATAGAGTGACCTGAGTAAAATTTTCCATACTACATAGAGGGAGCTCGGGTTTTTTTTAAACTTTTTGCGATTACTCGCTAAAAAACACATCGATCCTTAAAATATTTTGCATGAAGGTAGGGACTACTGAAAGACTATGTCCTACAAAAATTCAGGAATTTATGTGGGAAAAATACATGGAGGAAGATATATATATATATATTGATGTTGACATAATTAGAAATCTCAAGAAATTTGCCAGAAATTCGAATCTGCCAATAATGAAGAATTTTTCCCAATTTGGAAATGATAGGTTTTATTTGAATATTGAATGTCCAAAGAATTGTAATTCTTTATTACTAAGACGAATAATTAGTACATGTTAATTCCATAATATTAATTTTCAATATTACAAAAGTTTTCGGAAACTTGCTGTCGACCACAATTTCATAGTAAGTAAGTAAATCCAGAATTTTTGTAGAATGCATTTTTAAATATTTTATATAAATAGGTTATCATATCCTACGTTAACATGCAGGTCATTTAGGGAAGATATGGGTCATGGTTAACAAATGAGTTACGTTTAGGGTTTAAAAAATGTGTTCCAGTTCAGCATAGTGTTTAATTTTATAACTTAATTGGTTTGGAGCAGTGTATTGACGTATATATAAGAAATATACGCAATATATACGAATATACGATAATTTCTGCAATTAATAGTAATATACGATAATATACGAGACCAGATCAAGAATGTCGTATATATACGACACTCTGTAACATGTGAATGTGATTACATATTCCCGAGATGAGATAATCGGCGTGTGCGTGTCCGCAATGCTGACATGTTTAAGGATTTGGTCATAACGATTTGTAATTTATATCAACCAATGAGAGATCGTGATTTGTCCATCAGCGCCACGCACACACTAAATTGCATAAAGGCACGTGTTATTCAAAGTTTGTTTATCTTGCAGTCATGGTGGTCAAGTACGATGTATTTTATAAACTTCCGACAACAGTTAAGGTGGATGCTGATTGTACTGCAACATGTTATGCGTGTAAGGGAAAATTGAAGTACAAGTTGAATTCGAAATGCAACTTATTACGGCATTTACAAACAAAGCATTCGATTGCACTGGATAAGCACCTAGTAGAGGTTCAGCCGAAGAATACACAGACCACATCTCTGGTTTTTGCTGGTGGCAACTTAACTGTCACGCCGACTGTTTTTAAAAATCAAGATGTGGTAACTACGTCCATCGTCAAGAACCTTATTGTCGGTGAGTGTTTGCCTATTACCATAGTTGAAAATGCCCACTTCCGAAAATTCATGTACGATGTGCAACCCAAATATCAGCCAATCTGCTATCGAACAGTAATGGAAAAGCTAGACGTCTTATTTCGCCAGGCAACGCATGCCCTTCAAAGCGATTTAGCTGATCTGAAATTTCGGCCAAGTATAACCGTCGACATGTGGACAACTCGTACTAATATGTGCATGATGGGTGTCACTGTTCACTACATCAAGGCAAGCAATGGTACGTGCGAACTGAAAAATATGCTGCTTGGGTGTGTCGAGTTTCCACCTCCCCATACTGGTGAAAATATCAAAATTACACTAAAGGAGCTGGCCAAAGAACGAAAGCTACCCGGTTACTTTAAAGTTATTACTGACACTGCCTCAAACGTTAAAGCAGCATTTAAAACTACGCTCTTCGATCACGCGAGCAACGAAGTGTCTGCCGATGATGCTTCTGCCGACGAGATGGCCCAATGTGAATGCGACGCATGTAAGGTCGACGACGGGTTTAAGATGGGCTCATGGAATGGATGCGTGGAGCACATATTACAATTGGCAACCAAGGACGGGCTGAAGGAATTGAGGCTTTATGCAGATTGCACAAAAGCTCTGACTAAAGTAAAAGCCATCACTAAGTATCAGAACCAGTCAACAGCATTCTGTGCCAAACTTAAAAAGAAGATCCCTGCACCCAACGATACAAGATGGAATGCAGAGTTTAGAATGGTGAAATACGTATGTGTTCCTGAAAACGTCGAAGATATCAACGATGCTCTAGAGAACACTAACCATGCACATTTGAAACTATCAGGCCGTGATTTGAACTATTTAAGTGATATCTGCGCTGTGTTGGAATTCATTTCAGATGCGACGGAACAGTTTCAGGCTGAGAAAGTACCTACTTTTCACCGGCTTATACCTATACTCCAAGCACTAGAACTTGCCTTAACAACTACAACTTGCAGTACCAGTGCTGCAAATGCCCTTAAAGAAACATTATATACTGCACTCAAGAAGAGATTTAAGTTCGTGCTGGATGATGAGACTGTCATCATGGTTGCTGCGTTATCGCCGGAAATAAAGCTTTCTTTCATCGACACCTTTCATGATTTGTTCAGTTTCAGAAAGAACAATGTTACGAGTGTCGTACGAGAGTATTTGGAAAATCATCCATCAGTAACAGCTGGCCAGTAGCTACAGCCACGACCGCAGTTGATGATGATCCNGCCTCAAACGTTAAAGCAGCATTTAAAACTACGCTCTTCGATCACGCGAGCAACGAAGTGTCTGCCGATGAAGCTTCTGCCGACGAGATGGCCCAATGTGAATGCGACGCATGTAAGGTCGACGACGGGTTTAGGATGGGCTCATGGAATGGATGCGTGGAGCACATATTACAATTGGCAACCAAGCACGGGCTGAAGGAATTGAGGCTTTACGAAGATTGCACAAAAGCTCTGACTAAAGTAAAAGCCATCACTAAGTATCAGAACTAGTCAACAGCATTCTGTGCCAAACTTAAAAAGAAGATCCCTGCACCCAACGATGCAAGATATAATGCAGAGTTTAGAATGGTGAAATACGCATGTGTTCCTGAAAACGCTAACCATGCACATTTGAAACTATTTAAGTGATATCTGCGCTGTGTTGGAATTCATTTCAGATGCGACGGAACAGTTTCAGGCTGAGAAAGTACATACTTTTTACCGGCTAATACCTATACTCCAAGCACTAGAACTTGCCTTAACAACTACAACTTGCAGTACCAGTGCTGCAAATGCCCTTAAAGAAACATTATATACTGCACTCAAGAAGAGATTTAAGTTCGTGCTGGATGATGANAGGCAACGCATGCCCTTCAAAGCGATTTAGCTGATCTGAAATTTCGGCCAATTATAACCGTCGACATGTGCACAACTCTACTAATATGTGCATGATGGTTGTCACTGTTCACTACATCAAGGCAAGCAATGGTACGTGTGAACTGAAAAATATGCTGCTTGGGTGTGTCGAGTTTCCACCTCCTCATACTGGTGAAAATATCAAAATTACACTAAAGGAGCTGACCAAAGAACGAAAGCTACCCGGTTACTTTAAAGTTATTACTGACACTGCCGCAAACGTTAAAGCAGCATTTAAAACTACGCTCTTCGATCACGCGAGCAACGAAGTGTCTGCCGATGANACCAGTGGAGAGATTATTTTCAAAATGCGGGCGAACATTGGGTCAACTGCGGCTGCGAATGAAGGCAACAACTCTTGACAAACTCATGATGATAAACTACAATTTGTAACTTTTGAAATTCAGTAATTTTGTTTAAGATTTTTTCTACATAGCCGCCGCGGTAAAAAAAAATTGGCTAAAATATACGAAAGTGATATACGACTTCGACAAATATAAGAATCGTAATATACGAAAAAAAATTACTGAAATATACGTACAATATTATAATTTAGAATTACTGGTTTGAATCTAAAGAGAGCTTTGCCAGAGGACTTAGTGTCAAAGAAGAAGGTCGCTGAGGTGAACATATACTAAAGCAACAGTGATTTTAGTGAACAAGAGAACACGGTTAAACTATTTCTCTATTTACAGATGCTTGGGTGTCTTATACCCTGTTTACACGTGACATAAGACAGATCTGTCTCCAATTATCTCAAGACATATGTAGCGTGTAAACACCCAAATCATAAAACATACGAACTCTCAAGTAGGGTAATTATAAAACAGATGTAGATCAAATAATTTTGATTTTATTGTATGTCTTCTGTCACGCTGTCACCGTGTAAACACTAAATCATAAGATATACATGTTTTTGACTGGGTACGCCACTGGTAAGGACCAGAATGCATGTTTTTGCCCAGTTGTCCGGACAAGCCTGACTAGGTTTNGAACAAGAGAATGAGAATGCACTAAGTGAACCAAAGTGAAAACTTCCAGAGAGACATTAAGGCCTTACAAACCAGCTGGCACAGTCAAACAAAGCTTTTCAAGAACAAAACCAGAAATGGGAGAAGATATGCCAACAATTGGAAGACGCAAATAAGGCAACTAATCCTAGACAACAATATCCAAGCCCAAGAGATAGAACAGCTCAAAGATAAACTCAGATTGACAGAGTTAGACAGAGATGAAAATCACAAAAACCAGAAAAGAGAAATAGAAGATCTGAGATGGAAATGGAAAGAACTACAAGAAAACACTGAAGAAAATCTTAAGGTAACAGCAATGCATGAAAGGATAATCAAACAGAGGTAGAAAAGTAGCTTACAAGCATCCCCCACAAACTTTAAAAAACACCTCAGAGAAATGGAGGAAGCAGAGGAAGATGAAAAAAGAAAGATCATCAATGAGATAATGAGAGTGGTGACAAGTCAACTCACAGTTAGTGAACAAATAAATAGACAAAAGAAACCAGTCTATGAGAATTTGATGCTGCCAGAAAATAGTCACAATGACACAATACCATGTAAGGCAACTCTGCCTAGTGGACAGCTATAACCCAACATTTCTGGAATGGCTACAAATGTTTGAGATTATGATGGCAGAGAGGAAAGTGAACCAAAGGGCAGCAGCCACAAGGTTCACACTATATCTAACAGGGGCAGCCTCTCAACACTACTTGCTCTTGGATGNTTATTGTATGTCTTCTGTCACGCTGTCACCGTGTAAACACTAAATCATAAGATATACATGTTTTTGACTGGGTACGCCACTGGTAAGGACCAGAATGCATGTTTTTGCCCAGTTGTCCGGACAAGCCTGACTAGGTTTGATTGAAATGATTTTAAATTACACGGGTCAAACACGGCGGCATCATCAAAAAATGTGAATATGTATTTATATTGAAGAATAATTTTCAAAGTGATTCTACATAAACACAGAAAAATACGCCACCCGGCCTGCAAGAAACCAGCCCCAGCTGCACCACAGATCTAGTAATTTATACGTAAAAATTGCAAATGCAAAACCTCTGTTAACCTACTTAGGTTGAATAATCAGCATTTTCTTTAGATTAATGAATTATGCATTTTCAATTTGCGAAGAAATAAAATCAACAGGGCATTTCACTTGTAGCGTGCTTGTGTCCCAATTGGATTAAAATAGAATTAAAAATTCCGCAGTCACTAAATTATGAAGGTGATATCCTATTTCTACTTTATAGTGGTGAAACATTAAATTTTTTAAGATTGTCCCTAAGATGCATTAAATGTATTTTAAAATGAATGTTTTCTGATGAACGTAGATTGTAAATTACTTTTCAATGCTAGTTTTTCAGAGGAGAACATACTGTCAAAAATGAAGAATGCTATATAAATGTTTGTAAATACATTTAAGAACAAATTCTTATAGAAAACTTAAATTTAAGAACTAATTTTTGTATTTACTTATGGAATGAATTACCACCTCAGTTTAAAGAAGAAAAATTAATTAAATACTTTAAAAGAAATGTAAAAATGTATTTAAACAAAGAAAAATTAACTATTTAAATTACCAAAGAATTAAATAAATTCCAACAACCAAGCTTAGTTATTGAAACAAAAAAAAATCTATTTTTAAAATCTTAATAAGTACTTAGCACAATATTTGTATAATGATTTTATATACAGAGGGTTTTAGAAAAAAAATATTAAAGTGAAATTTCGTACTTTAAGTTAATAGAAATCATGATTATGAAAAATCATTTGTAATAATGAAAACCTTTCTCATTAATAAATCTCTTGAGACTACGTGTTCTTTAGCCAATCAACAAACATTCAATCGAGCTAAGAATTCAGATAAAAGCAATACTCTAATTTGTAGAAAAGCGGCATTTTAACTAGAAAAGCGAGTATCTTTCTAATTAATTGCAATAAAAGCCGTCCAGGAGGAAATTTGTTATTAATAGTTCCCTTGAGAGATTTTGATAATGCTTAATTTCCTATAAGAAATCAACAAGCATTGCCTGTAACTGACTTTGCCAAAATATAATTTAAATTTATGCAGCAATGATGTAGAATGTTTCTGATATTATTATTATTATTATTATTATTATTATTATGCGCATATTTATTGATTTTGTACATTTTATCTATCTATCTATCTATATATATGTATGTATATTATATATGTATGTATATTTTAGTTTGTAGTATCTCCTTGTTATTTTTTCAACAATAAATTTGCTTTTACTCTTATTATTGCATAGATTAAATATAATCAGAGACACAAACATGCTAAACACATTTACTGATTTTTTACACTTAGCCGCAGACTCCGAGATAAACACACTGGACTAGAACAAATATTTACGTAAACAGCCAAATTGAAGGCTGCTGGTAAAAACGAGAATTACTGCTCTTATAAACCATTTATTTTGATTTAAGCATATAATAATATTGTTTACAAAATTTTGCATAAAACAATTAAATGCCCTTTTTACAATAAGTTTAAAAAACACTTTACAACAAATACTGCAAGATTCTATTTCTAAATGTTGCATTTCAGAAAATGCTGCGCAAATCTTTAGAAAGAAATCAGATGGACAGGATTCATTAAGAACATGACTTACGAGTAAAGATTGATAACGAAGTTGCTGAAAGATGTGCCAAACAGAAATTAACATTTCATAAACAAATAAGCTAGATTTTGTAAGCCCGCCGCGATTAATCAAAGAGAAGTAATCATCAAATTGATCAAGTTGATCCGACGAATTAGTCAGAAGCTGTCTGCAGAAATCGCATGACGTCTGCTTTGAGAGCCCATAAGAAATATATCCTGCAACATAATAAGTAATGTTTTTATCAACATTTGAAATTTTATCTATAGCATCAAATTTGATTACAGATATAATTTCTTGAAGATTTTCATTATTGGAACAAGGTTGTGTGGTGTCTAATGATGAAATCTGTTTATCACAATACCTTAAATCAAAAACAGATTTTGTAAGCAATGAAATAACTTTAACAGTTTTCTCTGTTTCAAAAATTTGTTTACGGAGACAAAATAATTTCCACCAGATCGTTGACGGTATAGGTAGAAAAGTGTGATTCAAGATTATCGGACTGTAGTTTTCCTAACAAAACGTACTCAAATTTATATTTTTCAAGCAGATGCAGCGTCAGTAAAACAGTTGCCTTGCACGTAGTGGCTACAGCAGTAAATTTCCAATGAGTCAGTTTATGTACATAATTGAAAGAAGACTGCCCTGCATTAATCTAAATTAAGAATTTAGTTAGGAAATGGAGATTTTCAACTGAGACAGTTCGTATAGGATCAGAAAACTTATCACGATGGTGAAACCTTTAAAAGGAGTCTTTAACATTTTGAATTTTCCATAACTGAAGAAAGATCTCAATGAATGTTATTGTACCTTGAAATTCAAAGTTTTCTGAAATGCTGTAATATTTTAGTCCTGCTAAGGTACTTTCACAGAAAATACTTAGAGCGAATTTTGTGGAAGTCCTTTGAATATTTTTAGGATTAAAGCAAATTGGTCTAAGCATATGTTCAAATTTTTAGAGGCTTTTGTTTTTCTAATTCATACAGCTTAATAATGTGATCGAAATCGGCTGTAAATGATTGACTAAAGTCACTAAATGAAGGAAAATCTAGCAATTGTTTTCTCTGAAATATGTTGTATATATTTTTTATATTATGCACAGAGTCAAACAAAAGAAAAACTGCTCATTTTCAATATCGAATGGCTTTANAAGAAGACATAGAAAAGAGGGCATTCATAACTCCTTACAGCCTGTACAAATTGATATATATGGCATTTGGCCTATGTAATGCACCCTCAAAATTTCAAAGATATATAACAAAAGTGCTGAAAAATAAGAAACATAAGATGGAGAATGGCATAAACACATACATTGATGACATCATCATGACTAGTAACACAATTGAGGAACACCTGCAGAAACTGGAATGAACATTATCAATCCTGCAAAAAGCTGGCCTGAGAATCAATGGAAATAAATGTGACATTTTAAAAGAAAAANAAACTTATCACGATGGTGAAACCTTTAAAAGGAGTCTTTAACATTTTGAATTTTCCATAACTGAAGAAAGATCTCAATGAATGTTATTGTACCTTGAAATTCAAAGTTTTCTGAAATGCTGTAATATTTTAGTCCTGCTAAGGTACTTTCACAGAAAATACTTAGAGCGAATTTTGTGGAAGTCCTTTGAATATTTTTAGGATTAAAGCAAATTGGTCTAAGCATATGTTCAAATTTTTAGAGGCTTTTGTTTTTCTAATTCATACAGCTTAATAATGTGATCGAAATCGGCTGTAAATGATTGACTAAAGTCACTAAATGAAGGAAAATCTAGCAATTGTTTTCTCTGAAATATGTTGTATATATTTTTTATATTATGCACAGAGTCAAACAAAAGAAAAACTGCTCATTTTCAATATCGAATGGCTTTATACTTACACATGGCAGCAAAGCTCCATTGCCTAAAATCGAATACAAAGCTCTGTTTACAGAATGGTTATCAAAAATTTCTCCAATCACTATAAAATTGCAACTAATAAGCAATTTGTACACATCAAGAAGCATGTTCAATATTGATTTGCTGTCAAGTTTACACCAAGGCAACATTTACACAACATCTCTGTAATGTGAACTACAAGATGATATCATAAAACAATGTATGGTCCTGACTAACTCACCATTACTGGTTAAACCTTGAAACCTCAAAGGATTACTTATAAAGTATGTTTAATTATCTGGAAGTCTCTAAATGGCAANACATTTTAAAAGAAAAAATTATATTTCTAGGACAAGTCATTGAAAAAGGGCGAATATGTATGAAGAACAATGCAAGAGACATGATCAGGAGAATAGAGAAACCAAACAACAAGAAGAACATCCAAAGAATAATGGGCTTCTTCAATTATTACAGCATGTTTATCCCTAACATCACAGGGAAGACTGCCAAGATGATGCAGTTGATGAGAAAGNTGGTCCTGACTAACTCACCATTACTGGTTAAACCTTGAAACCTCAAAGGATTACTTATAAAGTATGTTTAATTATCTGGAAGTCTCTAAATGGCAAGGGTCCTCATTACATATCGGAGTTACTCAAGTTAAATGATGAAACCAAAAGAAGAATAAATGGAAAGACCTTAATCATTCCAAAATCTCTCGGTCGTGATCATGAAATTAGCTTCTCGTATAGTTCATCTTAGAAATGAACGTAATATTATTCTATTCAAAAAGAGTCTGAAACACTACTTATTCGCTGAACAGCTTTCTGATTTCATTCTATAGTGTTGATCTTATTTTAGCGCACTAGAATTATTTATAAGCTTTTTGTACAAAGCTTAAATTCAACATAATAGTTTTGAAGTATATAAGTTCATACCAGACTTGTCAACGAGCCGAGCCGAACTTGAGCAGAGTCTTGGATATACACTTTGAAACATAAAGTGAAATTTATCGGAAAACAGCGATGGTAAATAACGTTTCTGTTGTAATGATTTTATATATTATATTGAAAATATAATATTTCTATATATATATATATATATATNAGTATATAAGTTCATACCAGACTTGTCAACGAGCCGAGCCGAACTTGAGCAGAGTCTTGGATATTAACGGGCCCAAAACGAGCCGTTCTTAAGCAAACCAAATTTATAGTGCAAACCAAATTTGATTATGCAGATTTTTCTTATTTTTTCATTCAATATTCCTTACCTATAATCGCATTTTAGAAATGTTTATTAAATAATAGGAAGAGCAATTGAAAAAATTCTGAGAGCACAATATATTTAAAAAAAATACCGAGTTTAAACGAGCCCTATTGAAAGATTTTTGTGGCGAGCCGAGCCGAACCGAACTTACTCAAAATTTAAACGAGCCGATCCGAGCCGAGCCGAGCATAGAAATTACGGCTCGTTGACAAGTCTGGTTCACACACTATGAATCAAATACTAAAAATCATCATACGTTGTGAATTTTAATAGAAGTTACAGACTAGTAGTGTTTGATATATCCAACCAAAAAAATACTTGTTACTGAAGCAGAAGTTCTTTTAACTCATTAATTAATAAGTTCAATTAGTTCCTACTCTAAGGGCATAGTAGCATATGAATTATTGTTTACTTATTAAGACTAACTGAAATGAAAAGATACTAGCTAAGCGAATGCTTTGAGTTCATTTAGTGTCAATGAAAAGGTTGTGTCATTCCTTCCTTCGAAATGTAAAACTGAGTGGCGTACGCAGGGGGAAGGGGACATGGTGGAATGTCCCCCCGTCAGGTTTGCAAATTTTATTTTGACTGAAAATGAAAAATTTAAAATCTAGGATTGTGAAATGCATTTTTAGGGTCTATTTTATCAATATTTTCAAAAAGTTTCGCGGGGCTTCGGCCCGCATTAGGTAATGGCGGTGATGTCCCCCCGTCAAAAAATCCTGCGTACGCCCCTGGTAAAACTTATTATTTACAATACAACTTTTTATCAAAGAATAAATAAATGAGTTTCTTATAACAATTTTCATGGAAAAGATAGCTCGGGCCTAAAAATACCTGGACTTTCTAAGCGTTATTTTTAAACCTTGATATTCACAAAATTCTTACTTACAAAATACTAATTGTCAGAAGTTTTATGGAAATTCTATTCCAAATATATCTTTTATCACAGAAAGAATTATATAAATGGAACAATTGACAACTTGGCTATTCTACATAGTGTTAATTAGTAGCAGACGTAACTCTAAGTATTAACTACTACATTTAAAAAATAAAATTTAATTAGTTCTTAGCTTGTTATCATTGTTTACTATACACAATTGCAATATAATTTTAGTATATAATAGTGCACATTGCATTGAAATTTAGCAGATAGTTCAGCACATTAGAGTCGGTAAGTGTTAAACAGTAAAATATATACTTTAAAATGTTTAAAATTACTTAATGGAAATCATAAAATATAAAGCATTAATGGAACATAGTTTTTACAGTAAAAACTTACCTCTCTTAGTTGCTCGATACTTGTTTGAATCAGTGCTTGCTTTCACAAAATCATTCTCAGTGAAATGCTTTCTACATAATCGGGAATTTGAATTGGGAACATAGTTATGGCGTGGTAGATTGTGAGGCCATTTTGTCCTTTAACGGAAAACAATGTAATGTAAAATCCTTTTTTTTAAGATCCAGTGTGTTTATCTCGGAGTCCGCGACTGACTGTGCCCGCCAAACACATAGACACACACACACACATTTTATTATTATTTTGTAAATACATGTATTTGTAGTTTGTAGCTTGTTTACTGTTATTTATTCACAGCAAAAATTTGCTTTGACTCTTAAGATATAATTATTATGTATGTATATTGTTACTATTATTTTATAAATAGTTTTTAGTTTATAGTCTTGTACCAAGGATTTTTTTGCAATAAATTGCTTTTGACTCTTTATAATATTTTCTCCTAAAATATTCAAAAGTTTCACAAAAAACATTGAACTTAATATAAATCATGTACTAATAAAGCAAAGTGAATTCATTAGCTATTTAGGTTTTGAAATCCACAATGATTTAAATATTGAACAATTCTTCATGGCTAAAATTGAAAAATGTCATTTGGGGTTAGATATCTCTATCATCTTAGAAATATTTCAAATACATATCACAAACAATTAATAAATGCACTCTGCCTTTCACACTTTCAATATTGCTCATTCCTCTTTACAAATATTAATTCAAAACATCGCATCCTCCTGTCAAAAACTTTCAACTGGTCCCTTAAAACACTCAATTTTGCACAAAAACATGACAATGCATCCGATTACCGACTAAAATACGAAATATTATCTCCTATTACCAAATTCAAATGCATATGTTATCAATATTATTTAAATTAAAATTCGGCCAAGCCGCAATTTCGTTTTTAAAACAGTATATTAAATAAAATGAACGTTTTCAAGCATTCTTCTGCTTGGATAAACATTTTAATAGTTGTCACCACACAGTAACTAAGATATGGAATGGTAATGAAATCAAATAGAAAAAAACTACAAGAAATTCAATAAAATGTTATTTTAGCAGAGTTATATTGATAAATTCTTGGTTACAGCAGATGTACGTCTTCTTGGTTACATTAAATTTGAAAAGCAGTTTGTTACTTTGTGCCATCTAAAAATTTATAATAATATATATATATATATATATATATATATATATATATATATATATATATACTGGTATCCCTCTCAGCTCAGGAAACTCACCAGTTCCGGGGGAGTCTGAGAGCTTTCCTCTGGATTCTAGCTGTTCCTAACAATGCTGCCTTCTGTGCTGATGCTCCTCCCCACTTTGTTACTCCCAACTCATCCAAGTATCTCTTATGCTTCTTACTCACTGTTCCTAGTGCTCTGTATGTTGAAGTCCCACAGTATCTTAATCTTCCCATTTTCTATGACGCCCATGCTGCCTGCTCAAACTCCAGTTTACAATTCGTCCCACCTTGTCATGCCTGAACTTATACGCATTCTGCACCAACTTCTCACACCCTGCTATCAGATGATCTACTGTCTCCGCCTCTTTCTTACATAGCCTACACTTATCACTTACTTCTACTCTTNAACTGCAATCTTATTACTTAACTAATTAAGCCGATAGTTTTACAGTAATGGCTAATTTTAATACCATGTAAATGCAGTTAGTGTCAATGCCCGGTTGCTTTATTAAATCAAAACAACGAACACTTTACAAAATTGAGTTTAAGTCAGTTACAACTTTACTTGTTCTTATTGCTCTCTCCTGTGCTGTCATTGTCAGCACTTCTGTTTCTGTTTTTAGTCCTGCCTTCTTTAACCATTTGCTGCTCCCTTCTCTGTCGCACATTTCTGTGTTCCTCCAGTATTCTCCATGCATTGCCTTCTGCCTATACCATTTTTGTCTCTCTGATTCCATACTACATGTACTCGGGTATACCTTCTTTCCTTCACTCTCAGTTCTTATCTTCCTTAACTCCTTAGTCACCTCCAGTAGTCACCCATTAGGTTGCTTTTCTACATATTCCTTTAGACCTAGTACTTCTGCTTCTACAGTTTCCTTTACACTTAGCAGTCCTTTCCATCCCTTATGCCTTGCCATGTACAATCTATCAACATCTTCATTTAAGTTGAATGCTCTCTCTGCTGCTAGTATATTCCTTGTCTCCCTGTCTAACTCCCTTAGTTCATTCTTGTTCCACCTAACTATTCCTGCCAAATATCTCAACACTGGTATCGCCCATGTGCTAATTGCTTTTATACTATTCTGCCCATTTAATGCTGACTTCTGTAGTACCTTCCTTACTCTCCTCTTGTATTCCTTCTTTAGCCTCATCTTCATTTCCTCGTGATCTGTTCTATCTTTCTCTATCACACCTAAGTACTTATGACCCTTTTTGACTTCCTCAATGTTATCCTCACTGCTCGTCCTCAAACCATCCCCATCCACACACTTGCCTCTAGTCATTGTCACTGCTGCACACTTTCCTAATCCAAATTCCAACCCAGAATCTCTGCTTGCCTTCTCCAATGTCTCCACTTGCTTTTGAAACAACTTCCTTGAACTAGCATACATCTTCAGGTCGTCCATGTACCATAGGTGACTCACTGCTCTACCTTTCTTCTCCATCTTATACCCTATGTTTGTCTCCTTTAACTTTTCTGTGATAGGGATTAAGCTAACTACAAACAGTAGTGGTGCTAAGCTGTCTCCCTGGAATATACCCCGTCTTAACCTCAACATATCCCGTCTATCCCAGTCTGCCACTTTCCCATCTCTCTCCCTAGAAACTCAACTCATTTCCGTGAAACTCAATTGGCCTCCAGCGTTCTCAATACCTCAATCTATGTGATATGCTGTCATACACCTTGCTGTAGTCTATCTAAGTTTGTCTTCCTTCTTCTACAATTCTCCACTACTGCCTGGTCTATTAACAACTGATCTTTGCATTTTTATTATTATTATTATTATTGTTATTATTATTATTATTTTGTAAGTACATGTAGTGGTAGTTTGTAACTTTTTACTGTTATTTACAGCAATAAATTGGATTTGACTCATCATTATTTAAAAATTTAATGTTTGTTATATTTTAGATTCTGTAAGTTTTACTAAGAAAAGAAATCATTCGGTTGGTTGTCAACCATATTCAGAAAGATGGAACATTAAAGCCATAATAGATAATGCAAAAACAATGCCAAACTGCTGCAAGAAAACTTCCCAATTTCAAATAAATATATATTTATACCGAATAATTTAATACATTACATAGGATGTAAAGGATATTGATTTAGTTAAATGAGTTGCAGTATTCAAATCTCTCTGTAAATATACATTTGAAGGTTTTCGAGAAACTTGACTATAAAATCGATATATTCGCATCAGGTGACAAACTCAGCGAATTCCTGAATTTGATAAGGGTAACTAAGCTCTGTCTGTTATGAAATTGACAAATTGATTGTAAGACTAGAGTTTTTGAGTGTTTGTTTTTGGATGAAGCCAAATTTGAATGTCTAAATTACATTTCAAATCTGGAAAATTTTGAATGATTGATGTTTGTAAATAGCCTTATTAAGATATAGCTACATTAGAATATTACCTCATTGAAAGAAGTACATTTCCTTCAGGAGAGAGTCTAAGAAGTTTGTTCTCTTTTGTTACAGAATGAAACTCGGCCTTCTTCTCATTTACAACAAAGAGGTCTGGAACCCATAAATTCTTCATTACCTTCACATCCAGAGTCACAGTCTCATTTAAATGAGTGAAGGCCAAACGTGGATCGTTCCATTTTTGCCTGAGAAACACAGTAACGCGATAATCCTAATTTGATTACATAATCATTGGCAAAAAACACTAAATATATATACTAACATTAAATTTACATAGTTTTGCAAACAATATAAATTGTGAATTCAATGTTTATCAACTGGTATATACAGTATATATATATATATATATATATATATATATATATATATATATTTTAATCGCAAAACACCGGTCAACGATGTTTTGCATTAACGTTGTTATCATAGCCTAACATATGAGTCTAAAACATTGCTGTGTGCACGTTTTGTTTTTAAAATAATGGGGGCTAAATGGACATCCAAAGAGTATAAAACGAGCGACATTGCGCTACATCTTTCCCTGCATCAGCGTAGAGTTCAGCGAATAATAAAAGCACACAAAGAATAAAGTCGAACAGAATACAAGAAACCTGTGGGGCGCCCTCCAAAGTCAACGGAAAAATCCCAGCGAAATTTGAAACGTCTTGCAGTTTTGTGGCCAAAACAGACATCCAGGCTATTAACAAGCGAATGCGCAGATGGACACAAATATAGTGACTCCGGCGTAACAAGGATCTTATGTAAATATGGCCTTTTGGAAGAAGATCAGCAAGGAAAGCACTTCAAAACAAAACTCACATTTTTTGTCGAATGCAATGGTGCAAGCGCTATAGAAAAAACACCATGCACGATTGGGAGAAGGTCGTCTTTTTTGATGAAACTAGAATAGAGCTAAGATCTGGTCGGGCTCAATTTGTACGCCGGCTCATGAGAGCAACGAACCGCTACAAGGCGCAATATATTTTGGCAAATGCAGCAGGTCGCCAGAAGTCTCTCTTGGTGTTTGGCGCTATTTGGTATATTGGGCTCAGGATAGTTAGCAATAAATCAGAATCCTCCAACATCAGGTATTGTATATAGTGGACAAAACGCCATATTCTACCAGGACAACGCACCATGTCACAATTCCCAAATTGTTAAGAAACTCATGCAAAATCACGCAATAGCGGTGCTCCCAGATTGGCCTGCAAGGTCCCCAGCCCTTTATTGAAAACTTTTGGGGCTACCTGAAAGAATGCGTCAGAGAACAAAAAAACTGCGAACATCTGGACGAATTATGGAAAATAGTTGAGGAGCAATTTTGCAAAATTCCAGAGTAATATATAGAAAAACTATTTGAGTTAATTACAGGAAGAATTAAAAGTATTATAAAAACGCTGGGTACCCTTTTAAGTACTAGGTTGACGCCCCTTGCGACTTCAAACAAGACTTTTTAGTTTTTGTTATATTTATTTGCCTAAAATTCATAAGATCAATTGCACTGCATTATCTTATATAATGATCACATCTCTGAGAATATCTTTCTTGTAAATTTGAAAACACGAAAATCGACAACACAAGTGATTTTTTACAAATTGCGATGAACCAAAATTACAATTTTTTGAAGTTGGCCAAGAACAAAAAAAATAGGCAGTAAAAGGCATACTTTGAGATTTTGAAATTTTATCTTAATCATCAGATATTCATATATTTCAACCATTTTTTTAATAATGTTTTATTAATCATATATTGGTCTTAAAAGTGATTCTAATATATTTGCTTTTGCTACAATGTTCAAATTATTTATGTAAAAAGCGCTCACCGTTAAAATTTGGACGTATTCGCCCGTCGTAGTCCACCAAAAGATTGTTAAAAAAATTGCTTGTCGCGTTTTCATCAGGATTGGCAATTCTAAAAATTTATGGATTAGGTTGGCGATTTCTAAAGCAAAAATAAAAAGCTTTTATAATTATGAAATGTATTGATTAATGAAAACTTTGACAACAGCACACCCGTTGCAAAAAATAATAATTTTCTAATAATTTCTACTGCTCAAAATATAATTTTAATAATGTAATGTATAATTTGTGCCCATGATATCTGGTGTTGGGAACACATACATAGAATAAAAATACCGTAAAATACTTAAAAAATTACAATAATAGCAAACAATTATTTTTACATTAGATAAATTACAGTTATGAGAAACTATAGAAATGAAGTTTTTCTTAGTTATGTGTATGAACTAGGGCCGGTGATATACCGAAAATGAATCCGCTACTGCAGCATTTTGTCTATGCCGACACCACGGTATCTTGCCAAAAAAATGGAGCAGTATTTTATTCAAGAGTATGCTGCGTGTATTTTGTACAAGCCCACGTGTCAATGACACAAGGTTTACAGATTTTTTCTTAAAAAAATTAGATGTACAAAATATGTCCATTCGGACAAAAGTTTATTTATTTCTATGCTATGCAAAAATCAGAATTACTTTAGAGCTGTTTTAAGCGATAAAGTCAAAATTTACAAAACAATTCCATTTTACATAGGAACGAAAATTTCATATAATTGATATAGCCATGGTATACTATAACTAACTTTTTAGTTTTGATATAAATACCTAAATTCAATTTTGACACAAATCATTTTAAATTTTGAGGTAAAGAGAATATTTAGAAAATGGAATTTTTAGGTAAATGCAGTCAAGGTTTGCATTTTTAGGTCAAAAAATTAAAGCCTTAGTAGCAACTTCTTATTTATGTTCCGCCGCTTTTATTTTAATCTTAATATATATATATATATATAAATTTTTCATAGTCATACCAATACCAGACTTGTCAACGAACCGAGCTTCTAAC
>CABFPE010000330.1:722146-734971 GCA_900660155.1 Hofstenia miamia | reverse complement strand
TATATATATATATATATTAGGGTAGCCCTTGTGTAAATTGAAAATTGAAAATTTTGATTTGTGTATGTCTGGCCGTCTCAAAAGGTTCTATTTTCTTAGAATCTCTTTTACTCAAATTTTTAATAATCTGTTATATATTTTAGAGATGGCGCAATGTTGTGAAAATTGGCCTAATAAGGCTCAATGCATGACATAGACAATATTGTATCAATACATTAGTCACAAAAATAGAATAGCTTGTTTATATATTTCTGGATTTTCTCGTCAATCCTTAAAGCATACTGCGAGTTATCATTATTGATACAATTGCTTCATTTGTTGTATCAAACACACAATTCATTAACAACTGCTAGTGGGCCTACAACTGTTTGAGCGGTTTTGAAGTTTTCATTTCATTCTAGTCTTCTGGATAGGCTTCAGGAAAGCTTTCAAATGCACTCAGCTCTTAAACACCCTTCTACTGCTTCTGGTAAAAAAAAACAGCAGAAACTTTGCTATGTTGTTGGTTCTATCAGCCTGAGTTCATTTCAGTGTTTTATCTCTTGAAATATCCCATCAACTTTCAGAATTTTAGTCAGAGTGTAAGAAGCTGAGAAAATTCAGTTCCTGTTAAAGATAAAATAAAATGCCTAACTTCTTACACAAACTAGCTAATTGGATTTGAAGTGGAGGATAAGAATTCAGCGACTGAAGTAGTCAATTCCGGATTAAGGATAAAAATGAAAGAGATCAGTGTTATTTTCAGAATTAAGATGTCTTTATTACTTAGTGAATTTATGAGCACTACAATTTTTTATAAAGGGTTTCTCAAGTAGTATAAGATGGCTGGGTTAATTAGAGTTCTAGGCTATAGCATAAATAGAATTCTGTAAAAGGCATGGACAGTATTTAATTTTCGTGGGGAGGTTGATAGAACAACCCAATAATAGAAATACCATTATAGTTTTTATTCAACTTGAAATACGTTGTGTTGCTGTTGCATACTCTAATGGAGGCTTATTACAAATTGCAAACAGGGAAAGCAAGGACTGCATAGTTAACTAGAAAAGCACTCGGAGAGCGCAGACCTCCGCCACGCAGCTTGTGTCCCCAGGTCAGCACCAAAATTTAATGGATTCTTTCTTGTGCGGAGACGCACCTCTGGTGAAAATTTTAGGTCAATCTATTTTATACTTATTCTGTAAAGTTGATAACATACAAACAGACAAGCAAACCAACGCTACCAAAAACATAACCTCCTTGGCGGAGGTAATTATAACTTTGAATTGAAATCCATTTGCATCAGAGATGGAAGTGAAGCGAGTCAACCTATTGTAGCGAAGTGGGGCGGTGCAGTTCGGACGCGGATTTGGGGCAATGTGTTTCTAACGTGGCTACCTATGGGGCAAAAATGGGCCAATAACACTCATGAGTTGTGAAAAGTTGAACGAAAATTTGTTAAGTTTTGAGATTACAAAAGCTTTTCTTACATTAAAGTTCTCAGCTTGGAAAGTTAGCCATATTTTGAAAAATTAATTATCAGCATTTTTAGCTTTTGGTGAAATATAATTCTGTTTATTAATACTAATAAAATATTTTTGATGTGATTTGTCCTCAATAGGCTTTGCAATTACGCTGAAGGGAGTAAAATTACCCTTGAATAAATATATTGCTAAAATATTGGATATATAAGAAACTTTATAAAATTTAATTTCATTTGTCCTTCAATTCCTATTTATAGATGATTCTGTACTTTCGATGCAAAAAAGTATTCAAAATATTTGCAATCGTGATATTGTGTAATATTATAAAAATGGTCATGTAAAAAATACGGTGAAATAGGAAATCGCAGAATAATTTTGAGTTTGCCAAGTGGGAGAGGTACAATATTATGCGTAAGACGACATTGGCAGATGTCAACAAGTGAAAATCAAGCAGAGCAAAAACTATGTGGGGCAGCAGAAAAAAATCTGCCAGCCAATTTCCATAGCTGATTTGCACGATTAGTCATTATAAATATATATATATATATATATATATATATTCTATATAAAAACAAATTTATTCGAAATCATACATGTTTCGCTACATAATCATAGCTTCTTCAGTGATAAGATTGAGAGAAATTAAAGATGGCTTTAGAATAAATGTAATACTTTGAAATTATTTAATTGTTTATTTAGTAGATTGATGTTGCATTCTTTATAATAATTGCTTCGGCTATTTTCTTGCTATTGGTTTTAGTTATAATATAAAAACTTTCTTTCTTTGGCTGATGGGAATTACAATAAATTTCAGATTTTAGATGGCCTTTAAGGTGTTCATTAATCCTAGTTTTAGATGTCGTCTTGTTTCACATATATATATATATATATATATATATATATTTGTTTATTTATTTAAAAATTTATTTATTTACACATTTAATATTTATTTATTTGTGCATCAATGATGTATTATATCAATGCACTTTAAGGAATTTTAAGACTTTTAGAGCTACACATCTGGGTAGGCATACCAAACTCACGTCCAACCTTGACTATGATGCGAAAATTTACTTCCCCAATTTCATGCGAATGATATTAGAACAACTAAATCCCATATGATAGATTGCCCTCACAGAATCTTCATCTTTATACAATGGTTTCTAATAATCTATGTACATAGGAATACCTGTTCACACAAGAATAATTTTACGTTATGAAATTTTCGAAAAAATTACATTATTGGATGTACTTTAAGCGTTGCTGCAAAATTGCTATAATTAGGTTCTGTTGCAGTTTTTTCATACACAACATGCCTGCAAATTAGAAAACATTAACTAATGTTTTTTAAGTAAATTGGAATTTTGTAAATTCTGGTTGGTAGTGCATGATATTTAAAGGAAGTTGTGAGCATAATTTTTTTCGAAATTCTACATGCATTTCATTTGTGGCAGCAGCAGCCAAACCAAAATTCTTCAATAAAAGCACTTCATCTCAAAACGACCTTAACAATTTATCAAATCCATGAGAGATTTTTGAAAATATTGTGAGATTTACAACATAACGTTGTATTGTGTTTGCAGCTATGTTTTAGTATACATGCATCAACATGTTCATAGCCAGTTTTGACAGATTTCAAAATTGAAATTTTCAAAATTCAGATGAAGTCATTGAATTTATCTTTCAGTTCTTACGTAATCATGATGAAATATAGAAAAGTAGACAGGTGAACGACTGAAGCTACACAAAGTTAAACGTCAAATAATGCATTAACTTTTATATAAACTCATGCATATTTAAAACATTATATATGTAATGAAAGACAAAGAAAATGTGGATAGCAATAAAATAGAGTATTTCTACTTGTAAAGTGAAATAAATATTTATAAATTTTGAATTTGTACAAAATTTATTGTCTGTTATTTCCAGATTGAACATTTAATTTCGTCTGGTCACGGAATTTATTACGATCAAAGTGAGTCTACGTTAAAACATTGAAAATTACAAAAATTAAAGAGTTTTCTAAAATTCAATTCAATCTATAGACATCTAAATTAAGTTTTTCCTTAGAGAATTTTGAACGAGTGATACATCAACGAACCAAATTTTGAAGATCATCAAGTAAATCCAACAATTTTGACATTAAAGTTGAAAATTTTGCATGTCTGAAAAAAGATTTGCTTTGGGGTTGTATTATATGATATTCAACCCTAATAAGTAGGTTATTTAAAGACGCCAATGGATGTAATTTCTTTGATATTGTCTATAATATATATAATATAATAATAATTTCCACCTGGTCACTTCATATCACTATTAGTCAAATATGTTGTTTCTACTAACAAGTTATGTACACTTTCCTGCAAACTCTTAGAAAAATGTGCAAAATTTTGTGGTCATATACCTTCATAATATATAGTGTCTTGTATTATGTACCCAAATGATAAAACTTAAAACTCCTTGAACGTTTCATACTCCAGCTAGTTTATTACTCACAAATCGTGATCCGTTATGTTTAAGTAAAAATTAACTCAAAATTTTGACTGAAATGCCTTCATTATTTTTAACTTTATATAACTGCTGATTTTGGCGTAATTCTAGTAGCAATAGCTTAAAACTTCTTTAAATGATGATTTCGTTATGTTTGCTAAACTAAATATAGTAAGCAATACTTGCATGAAACTTACTTGCATAATTAATTATTCCACACTTACTGTTTCATTAGCTATTATCAGTGTTGTATTAAAAAAGCCAATGAACAACAGGCTAGATTGTCAAAAGCAGAGACCTGTTTTTTCAATCAAATTTTGTAGAACATTCAATTTTTGTCTTGTCGCATTGTGTTTTAATTTACATAAATTACCAACTTTAGTCAGAGAAAATCTTTCATTTTTTCAGCAATAGTAAACTGTGAATTTACTACAAACTACATTTGTGCGTAGATACTACTTCAACATCATTAGAACAATCAAAACAATTCTTGTAGGGCACTTGGGGTGCAATGCAATGTCATTGTCTAGCTTTCCTGGGTAATATTGTGGCAGTTATTTTACTTGTTCCAAATTGAATTTTGCTCAAGCTACTCTGATAACTGCTTTGTAAGCAAAATCAATACAATTGACGTTCACACACTTTCATGTATAGTTATGGACTTCTATAATTTACATAATATTACGTTATCCTCTAATTAAATATTACAATCAGGCGTTTATATCCCAATAAAAAAAATATATTGATGTCATTGCGTTGCTGAAATATAATATATATATATATATATATATAGGTTAAATTTTTTGTGGAGAATCTCAATAATCATTGCAATTTTGAAAGATATGATTTGATTTTGCAGCAATTGCGAGTTATACTTTTAATAATATGAAAACAATTGAACCACAACCCATTATAATTATTCTAGGACTGCACCTGCCCAAAAAATCACGAAATCACAAATTAGGTCTAACTGTTGAAAAACCATTAAAATAGTTTAAAAACTTATTACAACCATACATATTGTTGGTAGATTTATGACTTAATGGGCATGGAACTAAAAACGCACTGTATGTTGATTATTGTTGAGGAATTTTACCTCCAATGGAGCATATTACATTCCTTGTATTATCAAGAGCAAATGATAAAATGATTTTCTAAAGACACTCGAAAATATCTTATGCAAAACATAGACATGGATTTCATAAATGACCTTCATTGGCTTCAACTGGCTGGGAAAATTAGATATTTCACACACAAATTTGCCAGCAAAACTTTGCAATTAAAAAAAGTTAAGCTTCAAGGATTTTTCCTTTACTCTATAATTTTCTACTACCAGATAAATTGGCCTCATCTTCGTCATGTTTTGTTATTAATCGACAATACTTGGACCTCTGTTTAGTTTTAAATCAAAAGTTTGTTACTAGCAACTATCTAGAGCTTTATAACACACTATTGTTTTATACAAAAGCCAATGAATACCTGAAATGCTATTTGAGCTGTAGACTGGGTATATTGAGGTTTCTAGGTAAAGTGAAATAGCCCAGAAGGCTATTAAGCGCATGGCGAATCAATGCATTAATACACTTTAAATAAATAGTAAGCTTGCTGCAATTTCACATTGCGTTTATTAACTGGCATTCCTTTTTGTTTATAAAATAGGTATGCATAGGGTTTAATTAAAATCTCAAAATGGAGAGGGCATGACGTTTTTTACGGTTAGTATTTTTCATTTTTGTTCCTTAAACATGTTTTATAATTTCTCCACGTTTAGAGCCCCAAGCATTTGCAAATTTACAAAAAACCTATTTTAGAAATAGCCCTAATACATATATATATATATTATATACATATATACCTATATATATATAAATATATATATATATATATATATACATATATATGTATATATATATATATTGATAGATAATAAAAACTCTGGAGAAGCCAAGCATTCAAGAAACAGGTTATGTAGGCTTCTGTGTATTAATTCAAGCTTGATTATAACTTAGGTATGTCACATGATCCTTTTGACATAAAATTCCTTATCTGATAAATATCAAAGAATTCCGTGTTCACTTAAGACTCTAAATGTGGAATTTCTTCAGAAGATTTAATCACTGGCTTTCATACTTCCAAACATTAACAAAGTTTAGCTTAATATACTAAAATACAACTAAATATTTTCCAGAATTCGTCTCTTTTGAAAACGTGATTTTAATCTCGTTTCTAGGCAGGCAAAATTATTGAAAAAAAATTCAAACAAAATGCTATATTATAGATAGAGATTTCTTTTTACTAATTTCAAAGAGAAGTGTCCTTTATATTTGTCATTGTTTAACAAAAAAATTTTTTTTCACTATCACTTAGTAATTCCAATTTTAATTTATCAGAGAATTGTGAAGAGGTAAGGCTAAGGGTTATTCCCACATAAAATATTTCCACAACTATTTACAAATTACTGCTGTATACATAAAATTTTATAACTTTTTCTTCTACTATTTCTTGCACTTCTAGTTGTTTTGACTCATTGACTCTAATATACGTAACGCACCTAACTTAAAAATACTTAAAAAATTATTAAAACAAAACCTGCTTGCCAACCAATTCAAATTAGGATATTCGAACAAACTGAATATATGATGAAATTATTAAAATATGTCATTTTTGTTATATACTTTTAACTGATTATTATTTTTTTGTTTATTTCAATTATTGTTTAGGCTTGTTTATTTTATTTTTACATATCTGTATACATCAGTTTTGTAAATATGTTTGTATATTTTGTGTGCACTATTTGTATATATTTTGTAAATAATATTTACAGACTGTAAGTACAGAGAATGTACAAGGATAAACAGAATAAAAGCTACTTAAGTAAAAAACATTTTCTAGTTCATGCCGATTAAAAAACTTGACAAACATACATCAAATTTTCTCAATAAAAAATGAGGAAATATTATCTTTGCTCGCGATTCAGAATGTGCTTCTTTTTTGGAAATTATTTAAAACTTTTTTAAATGTAGACATGTTACTTAAAATTGTTTAATAGATAGAAGGCGTACGCATAATTTAGAGAATGGATTCATAGAAATAAATATTTCAGCAATTTTAGCAAATTATAGATTTCTATATATGAATATAGCTTCTCGTATATTTACATATAAAACAAAACGCAATAAAATAGAGAATTTGTTAAATTCTAACATGAGTTACCTATATTGTAAATGAATAATCATTGAAAAAAACAGATCTGAAAAACTAATGGAAATACTGTACAAATGTCAGAAATCGAAAATATTATTTAGTCACAAACAATCGACCCTCATTATAGGCTTTAGTAAATTTATTAATTTCAGAAATTGAGCATAAAAGACTCGTTAAAAATTTTTTGATAAAAATAGGTAAAAAGTTGCAAAAATGTTGTTGTTTTTAAGTCTATTTATATAAAGAATATTGTAAATTGTTTAAAAAATTATTTGAAATAATAAAAGGAGTCGCCTCCTACATAGATGCACTACTGATCAAAGCTATTGTCACATGAAATTCGAGGTACATTAAATTACATCCATAGCAGTCATGGGCACTAAATATAATAACTCTGCCCGACCCACAATTTGATCAAACGAACTAGACTTGAACCAACTATTGATTCACCAAATAGATATAAAATATTTCATTTTATCCAATTTTTCATTCATGAAACCTACCCGACGTTCCCTGCTCCCTGAGCGCACCCGACCGTAATTACAATTACTGTGATCGCATCCCAATTGGATACCCGAAGGTCAAATAGAGTAAACTCGGGGACTCGATGCCCAACTCTGCTATATAGCTTATAAAAAGTTCTCTGTTCTGTTTACTATATGATCTCGAGGAATTCTCTTTTTAAACAAACGCTATCTCACTGCCATTCACAATAATGGTGTTTTCTGAAATTAAACATGACTTTATAAGATGTAGAAGTTTATTGCAATATTTTCCAGACATCTCTGGGAAAATTGATGAATCTTTTCACCATTCTCTCAAACAAGGATTTTAAAATTTGAAGGAAATTAGGGTAGTAGAAAAATGGTAACGAGGGACATAGCAATGGAACGTGATGGCTTCAACTCCACTACAGTTCAAAGTGAGCCATTTCCATGCCATTGCATGATTTTTACGAAAGCGGTTGATTCTCGTCAAATGGGATGGGATCCGGATAGTGAATTGAACATCCCGGATACCTGATAATTCCGCATAATTTGACTGCCGGATAACGGATAATATATTATTCAACTTGTTTTGTTGCTTGACAACTTTCAAATCAAGGAAAACTATAGGTTTTCTCAAAAAAAATATTTTTAAGTCAAGTTTTATCTCAGAATAGGTTTTCCGGCAAAATCCGGTAAACAAGTTAAATTTTATTTGATACCGAATAAGTGAATCTGGTTGTGTAATTGCCGATTTTCCCGGATACCAGCTTCCGTACCATTCCTATCATCAATATATTCATCAAAAATTGTTGAAAACTATATGAAGGTGTATGCACTTTCCATTGATTTAGTATAAATTTATTGAACAATTAGCAAGTGACAACTAAACTAACTCTCGTTTTAATATCTCCATAGAAATATTTTAGCTACATGACTGATTACAATTTTGACTGGCTTTCTATCAGGGTTGAAACCTTAACAGCAAGTTTCACTATGAATGCTTCTTAAGATCACATATTTGGTTGGAAATTTCACTAATATACTATGGAATGCACACTGTTAAATATAGTAGAAGTAGATTATTAGAACGGATATAACTTTACTTCCCTACTTGATTTCAGTGCACTAATGCAGTAAAGTGCAGAAAATTAACGAATCACGAATTGCTAAATAGAAATAGATGTGCAGAGAGTTGCAGGTGGTTAGCTGATATTGAACCGTTAATTACCAACAACGATAGGAAACCAATTGTGTGCATGCAAAACAGTAAGGGAAGTGATCCAAATTCAATACGTTAACAAGTGAAAATGCAGCCGTAAACAACAATTCTAGCTTCAAATGTCTGCATACGCTTAATATATTTATTTGCATAGATATATTTGAATAAATGTGCAGAACCTAAATGTGTCAAAGTTATTTGAATTAACATTTCCGGAAAATACACGCCTTTAACGTAAACTTCATCTTTAGCGAATTTATTTTGAGTGTAAGTTAACGATTTGGTTTATGGTCATGTTAACGTAAAACACCATTTGTTAACGGTGTTGTTAACGTATTGAATTTGGATCACTTCCCTAATTTAATTGACCTTGAACATTGCACAGCAGTTTATCTTAAAGCTGCACTGGATTTAATATATCAGCATTATAGATTATCTGAATTTTTAAATCGGGTTTCCATGCAATAATATATTTTAACGAAGGTGCTGATGTTTGCCAACTTTGGTTATTTGACATGGTGTCAAATCCATTATACCTACAGCTTGGGAAACTTATTAAGTAATAAATTATATACGGCCTTAACGTGAGAAGTAAAATTGAAAACTATTTGTCTGGCAAAATATTAAACATAATATTCATAAAATAAATTCAAGCTTAAAGGCTGCCGTTTGGCGATTAGTCAAAGTGCATAATTTTTTTGTATTTTATTGTATACTTCATAGTGGAAAAATGCATACTAACAACTATTTGCTTTCCGTCTCATGATTAGAAAGTACAGACTTGTCAACGAGCCGACCTTGTTGAAATGAGCTGACCCGAGGCGAGGCGAGGCGAGACGAGCTTTAGCACTACAGATTGAGTAAACTATTGGATATACAATGAACGTTAAGCGAGCCGTTTTTAAGCAAACCAAATTTATAGTCCTGCTTGTTAATTTGATTATGCAGATTTTTCTTATTTTTTCATTCAATATTCCTTACTTATAATCTTATTTTAGAAATGTTTATTAAATAATAGAAACAGCAATGGAAAAAATTCTGAGAACACAATATTTTTAAAAAAATATCGAGCTGAAACGAGTTCATTGAAAGATGTGGCAAACTGAACCGAAATTACTCAAAATTGAAGTGAGTAAAGCCGAGCCGAGCCGAGCCGAGCCAAGCTTAGAAATTACAGCTCGTTGACAAGTCTGGTCAGTAACACAATTCGAAAAAAATTCTAATGTACTTTTCACGCTAAACCGAGCCTCATTGATGAGCCGAGAAGATTCAGAATCGACTATATAGGAGCCGAACCAAAACGAAACGAACTCAAAAGTTTTGGCTTGTTGACAAGACTGGATTGTAGAAATCAAACGTATTTGTTAATTTAATTTTTGGCTGGGGCAATGACCGATTACTTAGACTAAAACAGAAGGAATTAATTCAACGCAAAATAAATTTGATTTATGAAAGAATAGACCGCGTGAAAATTGACTGCTCTGAATTACATCTTAATAAGTTTTTACCAACAGGGAAATGTACAGGAAAATTGCCTGAAATGCATGCTTAACCGGTGATTTAGCATCCGGGGTTTGGAATTCGCAGGAAGTCGCTATCAAAGATAATCATTTAGTAGAGAAATCATTTGTAATTAAAGAAGGAAACCGCGTTGGACTTTGTAGTTCAACTAGTACCAGTACGGAAAATGTAATTAATGCGCCATACTAAAAAAATTCTCTTGGAAGTGTCTCTAAATTGGTTGATTGAGATGCCATTAATTCAAATAAAATTGCAAATTTACACATAAAATGTTAATGACGCTTCAACCACCTGTTTCCGAGGAGTGATATCCGGTGAATGGGCTGAAACAAAACAGTAATTGGACGATACGTTTATAACATTTTTCATTATTGTTACAATAAGAAAAAATCAATCCCAAAAATACGAATTAATACTAATGTTTTGCATAGTAAAATCTAAATAATATTATTAACTAATACGCATAAATATAATGGAAATATCAAAAATTATGTGTGGGCATAAAACCACAAGATTTTAATCGTATAATAGCCGAAAAATATCATGTTAATCGAGTAGTTGCGGCGAATGGTCGCAATCATTAAAGTTTGTAAGAAATTGTTAGCATCATTTGTACCACACCGCACAATAACGAAATCAGGCCGAGTTAAAGCGCCAAGTAATGACTACCTGCCTGGACAATGCCGTATTTTGATATTAAATGAATTATAATGATAATGAAAGTGTGCCATATTTTTAGGGCAGAAGAAGGTCAATTGATCAAGTTCTTTAGCTTGAATAATTCAATATATATATATTGAGGTTCTTGAGTCAATCTCATTGAACACACACAAACACGCAAACACACACCGTTTATTTATTTGAATTCGCAAATTCACATCAGAGCATGACCGCTGAGGATGCATCCGCCCATCAATTGCGACCTTTTCAAGGCTTTTGACAAAGGAGATTTTCAAATTTTTGTGTAATGACCAAGTCAGTCATTGCGAGCTCATTTAAAGAATTTCAACAAGAGAGTTTTGTGAACTGCTCAATTTGTTTGTAAACGCAACATGTTTTGTTTGTATTGTATATATTTTTTCCCAGACCCTTTGCGTTTCGAACATTTGGTTGTGGATGTGTCAATCAAATGAAAGATAAAGAAAGGGACACTTCCTACGTATGTGATGCTAAGTGTTCTGGATTTAGTCAATCCAGGCAATCTACTATTGCGGAAGCGTTTCCACTTATGTCAACAGGGCATCCTTCACATTATAGAAAGTCTCTCATATAAATCATGTATAAATCATTATTACACAGAAGAGTCCGTAGGTCAATACAAATTGAATCACAAAAGTCAAGAACTTACGTTAAGGGGAAACTAAAAGGCAAAATTACGGAAATAAAAGACAGAAATGTGTGCCCTAAAAATAAATTTAAAATTTCTTACTTTATATTTTCAAGACAAACCACCTCTTTTTAATTCATTTTTCTTGTCAATTATCACATTGAAAAAAAATCCTTCAGATTTGTTAGTTATAAGTGAATTTATAAATAATGTACAAATTCCAATTTAGCAATGCAAGAAAATAAAATTAAATTGAAATCTGCTACATCGTAAATCATTAGCCGTTGTGCAAAAAACCAATTAGGTATTAAGACAATAAATTATAATTAACTGTAAAGTCAATAATTCATTAGAAAAACCCATATAAAGAGTCAAGTCATAAACAAGCAATTATTCAATTTTCGCCAGTGCATGTATTATAAATCATAGGTAAAATTTTGAATATAAACTGCAAGAAATGATTTTTTCATTAAATAATTTTTATACCAAAATGGAAGTATCACATTGAAAATCAAAATTTAAACAAATTAATTGGTGAATATCAATTGGTACATATTTCATAGCGATCTTTTAAGAGAATTATCGTATTGCATAGAGAAAGAACCCAACTTTTGGTGATGTAGTCTTTTCTATATTTAGGCAGAAGAAATGTTTTCTTGTCAGTTGTATAATTATTTTATAATAAATTGCAATTATAATAATTGAATCTCCAGAAAAGCCAAAACAATTTAATCACTAAAATTTAGAGCCTACATTGTTTTGCTTACTTCTATATATTCTGCATGTGCATTCCTTTGTATACTAAATTTGTGGTCTGTTCATTTTCTTGCTAACATTGGCTTGGCAGAATGGAACTTTAAAACTTTAGGTCATCCTTTAATGATTTTTCGTTATAAAATTTTTACCTTAATAAAATTCTTTCTAAATATTGCTTTTCTCATTTTTAACATAGTCCACATTCACAGAATGTCGCATAATTATTTTCTTCATATTTCTGTGTTTATTATAAAATTGTAAAACATAATTACGGTATGACTGTTGATTTTTTGCCAATACTTCAAAAATTTAAGATCATCATGATCATATATATATATATATATATATATATATATA
>CABFPE010000330.1:696138-710695 GCA_900660155.1 Hofstenia miamia | reverse complement strand
TATATATATATATATATATATATATATATATTTAAAATTTCAATACCAGGTATTAATGCACATAGACTTCTATTTTCATAACATAAATGTCATGTTGGAAAGTGAAATATGCGGTTGAAGTATTTTAAATTGCTTATTTTTTTAGTAAAGTTGATATTGCAACATATATAGAGCTGGAAGAAACTTATTGCTGTATATTTTCATATATATAGTATATAGTAATTCTATATATATATATATATATATATATATATAAAATATTAGTTGCATAACTAGAGTAATGCATTTCTTAGAATGCAAACGTATAATAAAAATTGAATGTGCTACATCTAACGAATGCCAAATGAAAATTGGTCTAAATTGTTCTAAAAGGCTAGCTCCCGAAATACACGTCAGTCTAAAAACTAGCATGTTTTCAAGGATTCGGCATTTTATTAAAAGTGATGAAGGCTACTAACAGTTATTGAAAAAATGCAGTGCGTGTATTTTTTATACTTTGCAATAGGCGAATTTAAAAAAATGAATTTGTTTTCAATGGTGTGCGCGATGTTACTCGGAATGTAGGCGTTCTAATAGAAATTCCAATTAACGTAAGAAAAAGAAAAATTTAATTTTCGCTTGATGTACATTTATTATTTGTGCAATAAGTGGGCATGCTCTTAAGACAAGCAAGCAAACCATCCCAACATCTTTGCTAATAGTATAAAGAAATCATATCAAACTTCACAATTCCACGAAACTAACAAGTTTTTCATATGCAAGCTCAAAGCATATTTCTTATCAACCAATACAATGGAACGAAAATTGGAATATAACCTAAAATTTAACAATTTTCGTAATATAACATATAAATATGTGTTATTTTTAGTGGAATGTTTAATGCTAGCTTTTAATAAAAATGAATTCAAAAGTGAATTATTTATCAAACCAGAGTTCAATGTCCCACCAGAGAACAAATTTTAAGCAAAGTAAAGAAAGAATTAAAATCTCTGTTTTTGAAAATTGCGGTCAATACTCAAAGGCGGATTAAGGTTTGAGCGTGCCTGATGTTGTAGATTCGAAAAAGGCCTATTTTTCAATAAATGTACTCGCAACTTATAAACTATATTCGACAATTTACATTCACTATTTATACAGTCGAACCAAAAAAGCGAAAATTGGTATCAAGCTGCATAAAAGACCATTAAAAAAGTTAAAATTGTCTGAAGCACGCACAAATGCTGCAAAAATGGTCTAATATGCTCAAAAAAGCAGAAAACGGCTGTATTAACAGACCAAATGTTATTATCACTCACGACAATATCTACTTAAGGTCTTTATTTTATTGCTGATTTTTTAGCTTTAGCGAGAGCAAATGTCAGCACAATCAAGACTTCATAGCAACTTATGTTCAATGCTGATAAGCGACAGCAAGTTCAACCGTTTTTTTTATCGAAGATCAAAACTTTCCTTTCACTATTCCCAACATTGAAAAACTTCTCTTTCTAGATGCACTAGAAACCATCATGTACAGATAGATGTGTAACACAATCTCGACATTTCGAAAAGTCTGTGAAAGATCTAACAATGACAAAAGCTTGTACATGGTTAGTTCCGGAGATTCATTCACATTCTCTGGTTTCTGAGTGCGTATAAATGCAGCAAACTATCAGCTCAGCCGCCAATGTGATTTCCAACGAAATGAGACTCTGAGCTTTCTACTCAATGAAATATTGATATATCATTAACAGAGATTATAAAGCTTATAAGTGAAATACCTAATAAAAATGGAGTAGGAAGTGATACCATTCCAATGAATTTCTTAAAAAGATTTTCGCCAGAATTAGCTTCTGAAATCTTATTACTGTTTCGTAAATGTCTACAAACAGGTATTTTCCAGATGTTTGGAAAATTACCGACATTGTTCCAATTCAATAAAGTGGCAAGAAAAATGAAATCTCAAACTATAGACCTATCAGTGTATTGCCGAAACTATCCTTAATCTTTGAAAAGCTAATTTACAAACTTTAATATAAACATTTTCGAGCATTTTCATTTGAACAACAGTTTGGTTTTGTAAGTAAAAGAAATACACATTTGTCAACCACTTTTATATTCGGATTATGTTTACTCCAATAATGACTTATTGCATCCTACATATTTTCTATACACTGACTTTAAAAAGGCTTTCGATTCTGTTTCTCACTACACGTTACTCACAAAATTAAATTTTTTGTAATTGTTGGAAATCTATTTTGTTTATTGAAATCTTATCTTTGCAATGATGGTATCAAATCCACACTTCTTCCTGTTAAAAGGGTCAGTTCTTGGCTCATTTTTGTTTATAATGTATATATCAATGATTTACCTTTAAGTGTGTATAAGAGACAGATATTTATGTATGCTGATGACGTAAAATAGAACAGTTCTTATTTTTATAATATTGTAAATGGTTTCATAGAAATACAAACGTAGTAAAAAAATAATCACTTATCCTTCAATATCGACAAATTCAAATTTATTAGATTTGGTGATAAAGCAACTCAGTCCATTCCTCTCATAATAGCGCCAATTATAGCAAACGGTTATTTAAAGATCTGGGCCTCATAATAGCACCAAATCTCTTATGGTTTGTTCACTATTTAAAGAAATTAAGAAGTTGTAGTTATCTTTTTCTAATATTAAACGCAATATTCCATACTCAACTCATTTTAAGATCAAGTTAACTCTATACAAATCATTAGTATTATCATGTCTAAGTTATGGCTTAATTCTGATGGAATCATCGCCCTTCATAATTGACAAGCTAGACTTTTTTCAACATAGATGTTTTAAGTGGATGCTACCAGGTCTTGATTATAAATCACAATTAATACGTTTAAAAATGCTTCCGATACCCTACTATTTTCAACTTTATTTAATTGATTTCAATAAGCTATTGAATGACCAATATTATTTGGATTATTAAAAATAATATCAAAATATCTACCAAAAAAATAAATCAAAGAGTATAAGAAAAGTATCAACAAGATCTTTTTATTTAAATAGATTTGCTATTCTTTATACATCAAAAACCTTCCATAAATGCATGCAGATCATTGAAACACGTAGAAACATCATTAAATAATTTCTTCAAACAACAGTTTTTAAATAACTGTGACTATTCTATTAAAAATAATTGTAAGAAACATGCAATATGTTTATATCGTTCTGCATAGTGCGTTGTGTACATTATTAATGAAAATTTGGTATCTATACTACTGCTTAGTGTCAATATATGGACAATAAATATTTATTATTTCCTTTGCCAACTCCCTGTACTTGTCTATCTCCTCTTTCTCCTTGCTTTCTACATTCCTGTCCTTTGGTACTGCTATGTCTATCACTGTTCCCAATCTTTTCTCTTTGTCTACCACTACTATGTCTGGCCTCCGTACTTCTATCACATTGCTCGTCTGTTTGTTGAAGTCCCACAGTATCTTAACCATCTCATTTTCTATGATGCCCTGTGGTTTGTGCTCATACCACTTGTCTCCTGCTTCTAGCCCTTGCTGCCTGCTCAAACTCCAGTGTATCATTAATCTCACCTTATTTATCTCTCTAATTCCATCCTGCTCTGGTATGCCTTCTTTCCTTCAATCTCAGTTCTTATCTTCCTTAACTCCTTAGTGACCTCCAGTATGGACCCCTTAGGTTGCTCTTCTACATATTCCTTTAACTCTAGTGCTTCTGCTTCTACAGTTTCCTCTACACTTAGCATTCCTTTCCCTCCCTTATGCTTGCCATGCACAGCCTATCTACATCTCCATTAAGGTTGAATGCCCTCTCTGCTGCTAGTATATTCCTTGTCTCCCTGTCTAATTCTCTCATTTCATTCTAGTTCCACCTAACTATTCCTGCCGAATATCTCAACACTGATATCGCCCATGTATTAATTGCTTTTATACTATTCTGCACATTCAATGCTGACTTCTGTAGTACCTTCCCTACTCTCCTCTTTTATTCTTTTTTTAGCCTCATCTTCATTTCCTCATTATTTGTTCTGTCCCACTCTATCACACCTAAGTACTTGTATCCCTCTTTGACTTCCTTAATGTTATCCCCACTGCTCGTCCTCAAACCATCACTATCTATGCACTTGCATCTGGTCATTGTCACTGCTGCACACTTTCCTAATCCAAATTCCAACACAGAATCTCTGCTTTCCTTCTCCAATGTCTCCACTTGCTTCTGCAACATCCTACTTGAACTAGCCTTCCTGTAGTCTATCTATGCCATTGCTAAGTTTGTTTTCCTTCTTCTACAATACTCCACCACTGCCTGGTCTATCAACAATTGATCTTTGCATCCTCTCGTCTTTGTTCTACATCTCTTCTGCTCTTCTTGTATCAACCTGTTCTGTTCTAAGTAACATGCCAGCCTACTTGAAATCACAGAAGTTAGCAATTTCNTTCTAGATGCACTAGAAACCATCATGTACAGATAGATGTGTAACACAATCTCGACATTTCGAAAAGTCTGTGAAAGATCTAACAATGACAAAAGCTTGTACATGGTTAGTTCCGGAGATTCATTCACATTCTCTGGTTTCTGAGTGCGTATAAATGCAGCAAACTATCAGCTCAGCCGCCAATGTGATTTCCAACGAAATGAGACTCTGAGCTTTCTACTCAATGAAATATTGATATATCATTAACAGAGATTATAAAGCTTATAAGTGAAATACCTAATAAAAATGGAGTAGGAAGTGATACCATTCCAATGAATTTCTTAAAAAGATTTTCGCCAGAATTAGCTTCTGAAATCTTATTACTGTTTCGTAAATGTCTACAAACAGGTATTTTCCAGATGTTTGGAAAATTACCGACATTGTTCCAATTCAATAAAGTGGCAAGAAAAATGAAATCTCAAACTATAGACCTATCAGTGTATTGCCGAAACTATCCTTAATCTTTGAAAAGCTAATTTACAAACTTTAATATAAACATTTTCGAGCATTTTCATTTGAACAACAGTTTGGTTTTGTAAGTAAAAGAAATACACATTTGTCAACCACTTTTATATTCGGATTATGTTTACTCCAATAATGACTTATTGCATCCTACATATTTTCTATACACTGACTTTAAAAAGGCTTTCGATTCTGTTTCTCACTACACGTTACTCACAAAATTAAATTTTTTGTAATTGTTGGAAATCTATTTTGTTTATTGAAATCTTATCTTTGCAATGATGGTATCAAATCCACACTTCTTCCTGTTAAAAGGGTCAGTTCTTGGCTCATTTTTGTTTATAATGTATATATCAATGATTTACCTTTAAGTGTGTATAAGAGACAGATATTTATGTATGCTGATGACGTAAAATAGAACAGTTCTTATTTTTATAATATTGTAAATGGTTTCATAGAAATACAAACGTAGTAAAAAAATAATCACTTATCCTTCAATATCGACAAATTCAAATTTATTAGATTTGGTGATAAAGCAACTCAGTCCATTCCTCTCATAATAGCGCCAATTATAGCAAACGGTTATTTAAAGATCTGGGCCTCATAATAGCACCAAATCTCTTATGGTTTGTTCACTATTTAAAGAAATTAAGAAGTTGTAGTTATCTTTTTCTAATATTAAACGCAATATTCCATACTCAACTCATTTTAAGATCAAGTTAACTCTATACAAATCATTAGTATTATCATGTCTAAGTTATGGCTTAATTCTGATGGAATCATCGCCCTTCATAATTGACAAGCTAGACTTTTTTCAACATAGATGTTTTAAGTGGATGCTACCAGGTCTTGATTATAAATCACAATTAATACGTTTAAAAATGCTTCCGATACCCTACTATTTTCAACTTTATTTAATTGATTTCAATAAGCTATTGAATGACCAATATTATTTGGATTATTAAAAATAATATCAAAATATCTACCAAAAAAATAAATCAAAGAGTATAAGAAAAGTATCAACAAGATCTTTTTATTTAAATAGATTTGCTATTCTTTATACATCAAAAACCTTCCATAAATGCATGCAGATCATTGAAACACGTAGAAACATCATTAAATAATTTCTTCAAACAACAGTTTTTAAATAACTGTGACTATTCTATTAAAAATAATTGTAAGAAACATGCAATATGTTTATATCGTTCTGCATAGTGCGTTGTGTACATTATTAATGAAAATTTGGTATCTATACTACTGCTTAGTGTCAATATATGGACAATAAATATTTATTATTTCCTTTGCCAACTCCCTGTACTTGTCTATCTCCTCTTTCTCCTTGCTTTCTACATTCCTGTCCTTTGGTACTGCTATGTCTATCACTGTTCCCAATCTTTTCTCTTTGTCTACCACTACTATGTCTGGCCTCCGTACTTCTATCACATTGNCCTCCCTTACGCTTGCCATGCACAGCCTATCTACATCTCCATTAAGGTTGAATGCCCTCTCTGCTGCTAGTATATTCCTTGTCTCCCTGTCTAATTCTCTCATTTCATTCTAGTTCCACCTAACTATTCCTGCCGAATATCTCAACACTGATATCGCCCATGTATTAATTGCTTTTATACTATTCTGCACATTCAATGCTGACTTCTGTAGTACCTTCCCTACTCTCCTCTTTTATTCTTTTTTTAGCCTCATCTTCATTTCCTCATTATTTGTTCTGTCCCACTCTATCACACCTAAGTACTTGTATCCCTCTTTGACTTCCTTAATGTTATCCCCACTGCTCGTCCTCAAACCATCACTATCTATGCACTTGCATCTGGTCATTGTCACTGCTGCACACTTTCCTAATCCAAATTCCAACACAGAATCTCTGCTTTCCTTCTCCAATGTCTCCACTTGCTTCTGCAACATCCTACTTGAACTAGCCTTCCTGTAGTCTATCTATGCCATTGCTAAGTTTGTTTTCCTTCTTCTACAATACTCCACCACTGCCTGGTCTATCAACAATTGATCTTTGCATCCTCTCGTCTTTGTTCTACATCTCTTCTGCTCTTCTTGTATCAACCTGTTCTGTTCTAAGTAACATGCCAGCCTACTTGAAATCACAGAAGTTAGCAATTTCCAAGTTGTTGGCAGACACTTGTGATCTTCTTCAGCCAATACCCATGTACCTCATCTCTGCCTTGCGCTTTCAAATTTTTCATCTCTTTTAGAGCCTTCTTCAGCTTTGCAGTTGTGATTACTTCTTCATCTTGTCCGAACTCCTTCTGCATCTGCTTACTCTCTATCTCTGGTCCAGTTCCCCATATATTCTCCCAGAACCTTACTGCGTCCTCGCCTGCTTTAGCTGTAGCCTTTTCTCCTGCATCTTGTTCTTTGTAGAATCTTCCTTCTTGGGTTTCAAACTTCATATTGTTTCTTGCCTGCTTTTCCTTTGCCCTATATTTTCTTAGTTTCTCAGCTTCTGCAACTAATCTCTGCTTAAGCTCTTCTCTTGCTGTTTCTATAGTCTTCCCCTTACCTACTCTGCACCTGTCCTCCAACGCTTTACTTGTCTTGATCTTCCCTATTTGCTGCCTAATCTTTGCCACTTTATTCTCAATTCTTCTTTCCCATGCTGGCTTTCTGTCTCCTCTATCTTCTTGTTGCTTTTTCCTCTTCATGTCCATGCCTACATTGTTCAGCACCTCCCATGCGCCTGCATACACTAACCTGTTTATCTCTGTTACACTCTTAGCATCTATCCTTTCTAATACTTTGCTGTTTCTACTGCTAACTTGCTTCTCTTAATGCCTCTTAGTACTGGCAACCTACTTCTGTCTTCTATTTTTTTCTTCATCATTTCCTTGATTGCTGCCTCTGTTTCAACAGCTGCGGTTTTTGCTGTTTCTACCACTACTTCTGCTACTACATCTGCCACTTTATTTTCTTTTTGCTTCGTCTGTTCAGCTCTTCTTTTTCCATTATTTTCATCTAGTTTCAGTTTTGTGACCTGACCTGCAAGCCTCTGCTCTGTAACTTCTAATCCTGTTTCTTCTTTTTTCCATTCTTCCAACATTGTCTTCCTTTAACCCCTCTAATCTGGTCTGCTTCTTCTGTAACGCTCCAATGCTATCCTGTTCTGCTCATCTGTCTACTTGTGCCGTTGTCAATTGGTCGTTGTGGATCCTATACTGCCACTTCTCAAGTCCACACTCCCGATTGTGGAGTCTGCCTGTTGATCAAGATTCTTCGCACCCTCTGAACATTTAAGGCCTGCCTGGGGCTGAGGGCCTTTTCTTTTCGTTGCAATTTAATTGAAGGTAGGGTCGGGGGCGAGCTCGAACCCGGGTCTTCGCAATTCCAGTCTAGCCTTTTAACCTTGGACACTATGGCAAATTATTATTATTAATGTTATTATTATTACTATTATTATTATTTTTATGGCAAACTGAAACATGCTGACCACCGATTTCATCAAGCTAGTTGCTCTATCGTTGGACCTTGTAGACGCATACTTGTACCATTGAGACGACAAAAAATTTCATTCAGAGCAAACACCATTATAGCTGCACCAACTTCGTCCATCTTGCGCAAAAACCCTTCTGCTTGATTTCTTGTATCTGGTTTTTGCTCATCCAAAACTTTCTGAATACTATCCCATCATTCAATTAGCGCCTTAACAGAGTCTGTACGTTCACATCATCGGATCCCTGGCAAACCAACTTAAATTGGCTCCTTAATAGCTGCTAACAATATGTGGTGCTTTGGGTATCGACTCCATCTGATAGGAGACAAGCGTATGATTGCGAATGGAAAAACTCAAAAGCAGAGCTGCCTCAACCTTAAATATGTCAACTTACTTACAGTGGTACTGCATGCAAAAAAAATTATGTTAAGTTTCTGAAAAGTTCTTCATGATTTTCTTCTTGGGCCTGTTTCAAGAATGGGCTTAATGCTGCAGCATCAATGGCACCCATCTTAATATGGCCCTGTCAACAACTACGATTCGATGTGTTCGTGCATTACATTTTTGCTTATTATTGCTTTCATTGGCCCTCAGTGAATGGGTTAAACTGTTATTAACTTTTCCTATCTAATTGTTTAGTATAATAAGACAATACAGTCAATTACTATCATCTCATTCCTTCTCACAACTTCACAGTGAGTTGTGGATCTTAGTACGATGAATTCACCTGTTCCCAGAGAGCCTGAGAGCATTCCTCTAGCTGTTCCTAACAGTGCTGCTTTCTATGCTACCGCCTTTCTCCACGTTGGTAATCCTAAATCCTTCAAGTATCTCTTATGCTCCTGCTTAGAGGGCAGTTTCCCCCTAAAATCACTTTTTCAGAAAAGTCCTTCATACATTTTTTAACTTAAACAAAAAAATCAATGCTCTTGGTAATGTATGTAGCTTGCTCCAGCCCTAAACAATATTAGTTCCACCGACACTGTTTTTTATATTTTTAACCTCAAAGAATTACATATTAATTGTCTGCTCGGAAATGGTTATTCAAAACTAGACATTGTTAAATAATTTATGCATCAAACGCATTATATTGTTTTAAATTATCTCACAGTGCTGCGTTTAAATTGTCTATGTAAATTGAAAATCAATACAAGATTTTGATTGCAATGAATATTTTTAAAACAAATGATAGGAGGATAAAACATTACACATGTAAAACTGCAGTAACCAAAATTATAAAAAATACTTCCAGGCTTATTAAAAATGATGTAAAAAATGCAGCTACAAAAATATGAAAGCATGCTTTTTCAATTGATAGATATATCTGCTCTTTATTTAAAAACTTTGCGCTTGGAAGGTCAATTTACTTTTATTGATATCATTTTGATAGATTACAGTTACAACTAGTCATTAGGAAATGTGCAGCATAAAATCCTTATTCATAGCAAAGAGCACTTTTTTACAGGCGAATTTTTTTTATTAAAGCGAAATTGTTAACTACATTTTTGCAATAATTGATTCAATAATTCGTTTTTAAAAATTACAAATTTTTGCAGTTGTTCTTACAGAGCTAATCTAAGTTGTAAAATTCTACTTATCCAATATAATGAACAATTCCATCACGTATGTGCGCAGCCTGTACCACTTAAAAAATCTTAAATTTAAACAACTTTGCAAAGTCTGAAAAGTTTTCTTCAAAAAAATTAACGTTTACAACTCACGGATTCATGGAAGAATTTAAAATCTTAGCTAGCACATGATAGAGGAGGTAGATAACACATTGAGGCGCACCATACAAAAACTCTGAGGTTTTGGGGCAATATGTTTATGTGGTTTATTATATATATATATATATATATAATGCTGGAACGAATAATTACGAAAATTACAACTTTTTAACTTAGTCACTTTTCCATACTTAATACACTAGATCAAACAATAAAATAATTCACTATCATGGTAAACAGTTTTTAAACTACCCTCTCAGCTATTAATGGGTAGAAAGCCCGATCTCAGTCAGTATCAAAAAGGCATCATTGATGTAGGGTTCAGCCAAGTCTATATTGCTTCTACATTGAAGGTCATGAAATCAACGATCAGTCATTTTGTCAAAGGCAAGAGAACTTTGAAGAATTCCTGGAGAAAGAAAATGACAAGCAGCTGACAAGAAGGCATCCTCAAGCACCTGTGTCTCAATCGCAAGTTTTCGGTTATTGAACGCGAGTAAAAGGAGTCAATCGGTATATATGCAGATTCCAACACCATCCATAAAAGGCTACATTCTTTCTAACTCATCTANATATATATATATATTATGAGAACAATAATTATAGTGTGAACTTAAATGGATTTTGAAAAATAGAATTTTTTTTAAAGAATAGCTTATGTTTTCAAATAACTCAGTCAGAGCACCTTCAATTCACCAATATGATACAATTTCCAAATTTCCTAATTGTATAAAACTGAGAAAAGGGATTGTACTATTGAAAGGAACCAACCTGTTCAAAATTACGATAGATATGTACATGTACATTCAAACACTTTATTTGGTAGCTGCAATCCTAAAAAAATATTTAGTTCCAAATATAGTTATTTGAAGTGTCTAAAAGCTAATGGCCTATTTAGACTAGACTGTTGNAAGATGATTCGGCACCGACTCATCTTCACCGCTTCAAAGCGGTGACTTTCACGCCTAATACTGATGCTTGTATGTTCACCATTGTTATAAGTTATTGTTGCAGTTATTAAAACTCGGGAGAGTGATNGTCAGAGCACCTTCAATTCACCAATATGATACAATTTCCAAATTTCCTAATTGTATAAAACTGAGAAAAGGGATTGTACTATTGAAAGGAACCAACCTGTTCAAAATTACGATAGATATGTACATGTACATTCAAACACTTTATTTGGTAGCTGCAATCCTAAAAAAATATTTAGTTCCAAATATAGTTATTTGAAGTGTCTAAAAGCTAATGGCCTATTTAGACTAGACTGTTGCTCTGTAGAATTTGGACGGCAATGTCCATCGCGGAAGTATTGTACTTATATGCAGTAGTTATGGATTCGAGTTGAAATTGCGATTTTGCTCTTTTGGTAAATCTATTTGAAAATCTATTTCTCGAAAGTTCTTTCATCTTACATAAAGAAATAAAAATGCTTTGGAAATAACATTATTGGCTATAAATAATTTGAAAAACGAAAGTATTCTTATAATTTTTTGACAAACCAAGCAGGGGTGTTACCAATCACCGCTCCACACTGTGACTGTTTGGTGTTTCAGTTGAAAAAATTTCGATCTCAATTAAATTGTCATTCACCAAAAATGTTTTTCAAGATACTGTGCAAATCTTTCTTTGATATTAAATATTTATATCTCATATTAATCTAAAATTTTGCATAAATTAGTTTTCTAAAGATTATAAATATACAGAACAGCGATTCATACGACAGCGTAGACATTCCGAACACTTTATTGCAGGAATTTGCATATGTGAACAGCGGCATGCTGCAGGTATTCATTAGGTAATTACTAAAAAACAGCGAAAAATGTGAGGAGCAAAACCGAATTTTGGATATTAATTTTGTTATGTAGCATAACAATAAAATGACTTTTGTGGTTTTTAACAATAACATATATTTAGTAAGTAGCAAAAGTTCTTATTGTAGAGCTTCTTAGCCGTTTCCAATCTTAAATTTGACTATCATAAACTGCAAAAGTCCATAATTGACATTTCAAACAATGTCCCTGATGAAGTGTCTATTGAAAACGTATAGTTGGCTGCAAAAAAAATAAGACTGAACACCTATTTTTTTAAGCTTTGTGGAAACGTATTGAGACGTTTTAGAGGAAAACTATAAAAATAAAAGACAACGAGAATTTTGAGAACTTTAAAATTAATTAAACTGGTACTTCGTAATTATTTGAAAACACTTACCAAACAAATTGTTTTGCTTTGCAAAGTTTCTACTTGATTTCTTCGGAATGGAAATGTTGGAACAGCTTGAAAACGCCTTTGCGACATCGCAAATTTCTCTATCAACTTATTTTCGAAAGCTGAAAAAAATTCGACAAGGAGAATCTCTCAAAAGAAGAAAAGGAAGTGGACGCCCTCGAAAAATTATTGGAAAATTCATTCAGAAAACAGTCGCAATTGCTCTCAAAAATCCCTATATTTCTGGGAAAAAAATTGCAAACCGACTTCAAACTGAAGCCGACATCTCTGTGCATGAAACCACAGTTCAGAGAACACTGAAAAAAAGTGGAGTTACAAAAATTGGCAGAAAAAATCGACTTCTGATTACAAAAGAACATCAAGAAAAAAGATTAAATTTCGTGAAAGATTGGAAAGACTACACTTTTGAAGATGTTTGGATAACTGATGAGTGCGTATTTCAACTACACAGAAACAAACTACAAGTGTGGTCGTCAAAGAAATGTCCAAGACCAACAAAAGCGGTTCCAAAGTTCGACCAAAAAATTATGGTTTGGGGAGCACTTTCCTATCGTGGGTTTTATTTGAAAATTTTAGACGGAAAAGCCACAATCGACAGTCAAAGATATTGCCAAATTATAGCTGAATTTATGCCTTATGCTGATGCTTTATATGATGATGGATGGATACTCCAACAGGACGGAGCAACCCCGCACACGTCAGCAAAGACAAAAAATTGGTTTTCTGAAAATAATATCCAGTTTTTGCAATGGCCACCAAGTTCTGCTGATCTTTCTCCAATCGAAAACGTGTGGCAGATATTGAAAAATGACGTTGAGAAGAAAAATCCGAAAAATATATCCGATTTAAAAGAAAAAATCCAAGAAAGTCAACACATTTTGACATCTGAAATGAAGTCCAATTTAATGAAATCAGTTTCAGTTCGTTTGAATGAAGTTATTTCTACAGGAGGAAAACAAATTAGACTTTGATGCTTTTTACTCATAGTCCTTTAATGTATCTTTAAAATCTTACCTTTCTTGAGTTGTTACGTTCAGTAGTTCAAAAGTAATATGCCTTTTTTCTAGTCTCATTTTTTTGCAGCCAACTATATAATAAACAAAAGTATTAATGCTAATCATATTTAAGTGTGGCAAGGAATGCATTTTTGAGTTTTTGCTAGTAATTTTTCTTGCTACCAATGACGTAGTCTAACAAGCCTTAATCACTCACTCTTTTATATCAACAATTTGCTTCGATATTTTTGCTGACATCGTCACTATCATGCCTGAACTCGTAGACATTCTATAACTTTCTCCTATTTTTTGTTCTCAATCTAAACCTTCCCCCGGCCAGTGTGACTGTTGCATATATATTTAGTCAAATCTGTAGTCCAACGCTGTACAATTTTCAGCGACAATTTTGTGAACTAGAGTAATATTATTATGATAATATGAGCACAATTATTATAAAAGAGTCAAGAAACAAACTGTTAAATATCCTCAGCAATAATAAAAGTAGGAAAGTATATAACTGTACTTAAATTAAATAATCCGCATAATTCAATTACATACATTTTTGCATTAACGCATATGCGTTGTTTGAATCAAAATTCTATTCTCATTTTCTGAACGTAATTTTTCTAAATTTAGACATAATTAGATTTCTAGATGCTTAAGAAAATTGATCTATTGTAATTCAAGATACAACGTGGTAGATGAATAGGCAAACCTCTTTTCTGCATTCGTATTGTGAATTGAAGACGACATAAAATTCACTTAAAAACTGCCTTAGAAATAAAATGCACAATTGCACCGTTTATTTAGCAAGTGTATAACCTAGTGAATGAAGCGGAGAGATACTGGAGGATATACACAACAGCTTCCTATTGGATGTTAATCAATAGACTTTGTTTGACGCTTTGTGGAATAGTTAATTATTAAAAAAAACCTTGCACCAGTGACAATATAAATACGGAGATCTTGGAATAACAACTCTCCCCAAGTGGTCGTTTGCCTAATACACGATGAATAAATTGAGCAATAGAGTTTTTGATAATTACTCTTTACGATACCGTTTCTTATTACAATAAACTTACTTGCAAAGTTTTCCTACATTTCAACTAAGTTATTTTTGCTTAATTTATATACCAACTTTAGTATTTGGCTTATAACAACAATATCAGAGCAGCATTTTTCCAAATCACATGCACATATACTATATATATATATATAT
>CABFPE010000330.1:623194-666427 GCA_900660155.1 Hofstenia miamia | reverse complement strand
TATTCAATGACACAATATTGCTTAGAACAAAGGCGTTGAATTACATTGCTTTAAAATTCAAGTCATCATGATTTAAAATATGTATTGTGGAAAAGGTTTTATGGAAGTAACACCAGGCGCGTACCTAGGGGGTCGTTGGGTGCGAACGACCCCCCTTTTTAGATGACCTGCCCTTTTTGGAATTAAAGTTACACCATATTTGTTATTCCACATTCGTGGTGTTATAAAATTTTCATATTTTATATTATATGTATTACATTACGTAACCATAATTGTTAATATACACATCACTAGAAAAATAACTTTTTTATTTTTTGTAAAAAAAGAATAGAAATGCCCTTTTCAGAAAAATCCGACCCCTCCTTATAAATTGCTAGGTACGCGCCTGGACACATTTACTTTTATATAAAATCTAGAATAAACTTTGGTTTTTAACAAAAATTCAATTTTATGTTTGAATGAAAATTATTTTAAAATATTTTTATAGATTTTTATAAGTTAGGTGTACTTTTTAATAAAAAATAAAAAGATATGTTAATAATATGGTACACGTTTAACATCTTTAGAAATATATAAATGATCAAGATTCATTTCAGTGAGATGCGATGAGTTTGCTTTTGATTGAAAATGACTCTTTGAGTTGAGGTGCTATATCTTTGGAGAAAAATTTTTTGTTTGAGCAGAAAAACTTCACCTTCATGCAGTCCTCACATTATTTAGTTGAAACTGTTCTTAAAACACAATGTAGCAGATCTTCAAAGTTTAAATTCCTGCTCAAACCGTGACCAAATTGATGTCAGGATTACAAAGTATTAGCAGTCGCTTTTCAATATAAGCACAATGACCCATCAGTATTATTGTTGGAAAATTCCGCAACTATATATTAAAGATGACATTATTTATATTTGAATGATGCTATTACAACAAATTTGAGGAATTAGTAACTAGAAAAGATATCACTTTCTTAGGTCCCAAAAATATATGCTCTAAATGCGTTACTAAACTCAATCTGAATTGAAAAAAATTTTTACATATTTCATGATTTACATATATATATATATATATATATATATATATACATGTTTCATGTGTCATAAGCTGGCNGAAGCAGCAAAAAATTATTGTCTGAGATAAAAGTATATAATTACTAAATCATACCTATGCAACACTATCAGTTAATGCTTTGTTGAATTTTGATTGGTTTTCCGCAAATAATAGGGTGAACATTTTTAATCAATAAAATTTTTATGTCCACTTATGCCCTAATCTTAAACTGGATAGGCATTTTTTAAAGAGTGTGATGGTTTCTATAATAATTTTTAAGAGTATTATCTCACTAAATAATTAAAAAAGTCGAAAACATGAAAATTCCAATGGATAGACATACCAATAGATGTGCCAAAATTTAATAATTCACAAGTTTCCTAATAGGCTTGGAGAAATTTTTTTGTGCATATAAGAACACTATTGACAGTTTAAGGTTCATTCAAAGAGCTTTGTAGTTGGTACTTGTATCAAATACATTCTAAATATTGTCCAGATGTTACCATGGTTGCAACAAATAAATTCAAAATTATATTTGATTAGAATAATTATCTATTCTTTTAGAACATGTTAATATCTAAAACTGATGTTTTCATTCAAATACAGTGTAAATACAAAGAAGAAATATAATTCAAGACGAGGAAGATATTGATTTTATAAAATTCATCTTCTATAGGCAACATGATTAAACAGACCTAAATCATTTCAGGTTTGACACTGAAGCAGATCAGGTCTGGTCAAATCTGAATCATCACTAGTTTCAAAACTAAAGCTAAAGTATTTCAGGTGACATTGTTAACTTTAGCTAAAAAAAAATTTCGAACTTTGCAAATTTGAGTTCATATATATTTAGAGAGAAAATATTAGAGATTATTTGCTTGTCTACTTTGTGCGAATTATCACCAATAGCAATTGATAAAAGTGTTTAAAAAACGCATTACTTATTTACTAAAACAGATACATTTTGTAATGATTTTCAGCGCTTACGTAAAAGAAGCATTCAAGTAGAATTATTTCTTACTTGCTGCATCAACACATAGTTTTAAATTTTTATGTTTTGTTTATTTGTGGAAATAGTAATTAAACGACTAAAATGACACATAAAAATACCAACATGATCAGCAAAACTAAAATACACCTTTTCATTAAGCGGAATTGAAAATATTTTTTGGAATTCAGTTTTGTTCTTCATTAAATGTGTATATATCAGCATTATTATAGATATTGAAGCAAAGACAGTTATTCGAAACTTAGAGAAAATGAAATGTATAAATAAAAATATATCTCAAATTGGTATATATCAATGCTAGAAGTGTAGGTGCAAAGCTTAGTAAACTTAAAACATAATTAATTTTTGTGTAGTGACACCTAGGTGAATGGACCCATGTACCCATATTTTATTCTAATGGAAACTTGATATATTATTCATTCTACTATTCGCTAAGACATTAAGGACTTTCTGTGGTAGATTAGTATATTTACTGGAGAAACATTATTATATATTTCGTTGAAGTTGCCTCATCAATCTTGCAGATAGTCACCAAAAAATTTTTTATTTCTGAATGAAGCACATGTTCCTTTTCGATTATTCGAAAACAAGTCACGGCAGGAGACCCTATCACATCTCCAAATCTGTGTTATATTTCTTTTTCTGAATTGTCGATATCTTCCAAAACCAAAGATTATTTCAAATTCACTGGCGTATAATCATCATTCTAACATTTCAAAAATTACAAGTCAAATTACATATTTATAGAAACAAACCTACAATCATTGTTATTGCCACTATTTACCAAATTATATATATATATATATGTATATATATATATGTATATATATGTGTATATATATGTATATATATATATATATGTATATATATATATGTATATATATTGCAATTCCTTCCAAAAATACCATTAATAATTGCATAAATACAAGTTAAATTGAATTTAGGTTGCATATTTGACAGCATTGGATAAGTGGAATATTGTTTGTACTATTTTTGTATTTTTGGCATTTGTAGAATTTTCGCTTGTACATTTCCTTCACCGCAGATATTCACGCAACAAGCAGGTAATTTATTATAATATTTAACTTTACTTAGCAGTGGGTAGATTGAAACAAAAAATCATTATTATTTACACTAAGCCTAATCTTAGTTATCTTTCATAGAACTTTAATTCACCTGGGTTCAGCATTGAAAATATTTTAGCGTATGTCAAATTACCACTGTGCGATGGAAAAAAAACTTTATATTATTTTGAATTAAACCATACGAACGATGCCTGTGCATTACAAACAGTAGAAATATTTAAATATTCATAAATATGGAATAAGAAGCTGAATTGTGTATTAGCTGCTGCATTTTTTCAAAAAAATCTTTAGCTTATTTAGGAAATGATGTTATTATTGGTCCGTAATAAAACAAATTAGGTATTTCTTGCTTTATATATCATTCTCTTTTAAAAAATCGTCAATGATCAGCAAATATAGATATTTCATGCTGTATGGAAACTGAGAGCAATTAAGAAATATTTATAAGTTTCATGTTGCTGCAAAGAATGATTGGTTTATGGGTTCAGTAACCGGACGAAATAGTTGTCAGGCTTTACATGTACGACCGGATGAGGTTGCAAATTTAAAAAAGTCGGGTTTGAGTATGAGATATATTTTGTTTTTAGAAATAGACAATATTAGTGAAGTTTGTTAATTTATTTGACTAAGAAGTTAGATGTGAATTTGAATGATTTGAAGTTTGTTGCTATTGCATTATTGTTATTTCACTCAACTCAGACTTCTTCGAGTAGTTATTGTAAAATTTTAGTGCGGTGGAGTTCCAGAGATTGACATGTGCCAAAAGCATAGACTCAAGCTCGATGCAATCCACCAATGAATTAATGCTAATTCGTACCATTTTAGGTCCATTTCAAGATTCTTACCAAAAATATTTCTTTAATATTTAGGGTTGGTATCCCGTCATTAGGAACTCAATATGTCAGTTTTTTGTTAGCACATATTGCATTCATTCATTTGGTTAAATTGCACACACTGTTGCTTAACTATTTTTGCGTCATATTTTCGTCTATTTTTTCAATACCAGACTCAAGCCCGGCCCGTTTTAAACTATGGACGAATCAGGATACCACTTTATTTCTGCCATGCAAAGAAAACTGAACGAGCACTTAGATATGAAAAAAGCACTTCTATGCGTACGCGTATGTATCATTCAATTACTTGTAGTAAAAAGTTTGTTGGACCAATATTTTCCGTTAGTTTCTCATATTTTCAATATTTGCTAAAGATCTCGAACTTCCCGTGTTTAGTTCAATAGGGTGAAAAATATAAAGAAATTTTACCGCAGTAAGCATTAAGTTTTTCATACAATTGATGTGAATTTCGGTATTAACTTAGAGCAATTAAGCTTTAGTAATATAATGTTAATTACATAAATTCTAGCATTATATATAGTAATACAGTAAAACTTCTCTATAGTGAACATCCTCTATAATGAACTTCGTCAGTAATAGATTTCCTCTATAATAAACCTTCTTCTTCCGTAAAGAAGTTTCACTATTATAAATGCTACTATAATCAAACTTTATGGTGTGATGTTTCCTAGTTCATTTGGAATTCCTCTATATAAGAATTAAATATGCAATAATTTTATTTTTTAAGATCATATAAATGTAATTATTTTATGTACTAAGCAAAAGCCCTCATTATGGAAAGTAATTCAAGGAGAAAAGGCTGTCTGTGGGATGTTGTGAAAAAAAAATTTTTTTTCATCTTCAATAATGAACTGAATCTTCTAAAGTAACCAACCGCAATCTACTATAGAGGAGTTCCACAGTAATAAAAACGCTAGAAATTACCGGAACTCAACTGGCACTGAAAACTTTTGGGTGACCAGAGCAGCAAGGAAATTTGGTTTGAAAGAAATTTTCAGTATTGAGACCTGTTCCAAGTAGTAGTCGTGCACACTTCTAAGTCAAAATAATTTTGCGGGTAACAACAATATACTTAGTAGCTCGTGGCTTAAATATTTTAGATTTTTTTTAGATCCAATAATTATATATATATATATATATATGTATATATATATAATATGTATAATATTATATGATAATTGCAAGAAATTGATTTCTGAGAAAACCTGGTTTTTGCACTATCTTTCAAGTTCTATTAATTTTTTAATGGTTAAGTATATTTCAATACATTTATTGGGGTAGTAAAGCAATGTATTTCAATATTATTAGAAAAAGATCTTTAAAAACCACAAAAATATTAAGAAATTTGAAGGCTCTTTAATTGCATACCATTAAGCTGAAGAATAGTAATTTTTTTGTTAAAATAAGTGTTTTGGAATTATTAAAATGAATGATGCATCCTCTGGAACAAGGTGAAATAGCTCGGTCTAAAGAAAAAGGCTTTGCCACCAATAAATCATTGCAGATGTTTATATAGATTGATATGTCAATGAAATAATATGCAATTGTAAAATGTCTTGCAAATCCTCTCTGACAAGATTAATTCGTAGATGCTTTTACATGGTGATAACAAAACGTCAAAATTTAGCAATTGCTTCTCTCACTAATGTATTAATCTAGCCAATTTCATACGCAAGAAGTTGAAGATATTATTTCTCAGATTATTAAGTGAACCAAATATCTTCCTATGTTCTAACAGATTTTTAGTCAATTATTATCGTATATAAATAATAACTTCCTTGATAGCCCTGCTTAAGCCTATTTTGAGGTTTGTATAGTGATTAATCAAGCATTATTTTTAGTTCTTTAGGGTTTATTTCAATTAAACTGCAATTTTTGCACTATTTAATGATGAAAATGTTTATTTAATATGTATGAGTGAAGTTTTAAATTTTACATTCAGATTCATGAATAATTATGTGTTTCTATGTATAACACATGCATTTCCATGTGATATGTATATTTACTGTACATGCTTTATTGGGATGAGATTAATTGTATACTTGTCAATATGGATCAAAGCCTTACATATTTTCATAATACTAGACTAAATGTTAACTACTTAATCATAAAAATTATGAGTGATTATTCAATAGATTAATCTTATGTATGGCAATATGGATCAAAACATTAAGAAATTTTAAAATGCCCCGCATTTCTTTGATAAAATCACATATTAGAACACCTTGGATCCTTCTTCACACAACATTTCTCCATAAATTTTTTGAATTTTCAATCGAATAAACTTAAACCCAAATTGATTCAACCAGTATTGGTGTAGTAATTAAGGATTTAAATTTCAAAAAAAAACAGTAACCGAGGTCTCTCAACAGCAGTTAGAAAATAATTCATAGCTTTCCTTCAGGCAATGATATCACAAAATAGTTAACATTCTTGGAATCAACATCATTCATTTACTTTAGAAACATTAACAATTGAAGATAAACAATTAACTATTACTTGTATAGTTCTTTAGAAAGATTTCGTAAATTTCATTTTCCTTATTTAGAATTTTAAAGGACAATTTTCTCAAACCTGATTATTTAAGTAATACACTTCATGATGCAAATTGTAATAATTAAATGAAAAATATTTAATTGATTTTGGGGAATCTGTAATCAATAGACGTAAGATAATCAATACATCCAAATCAATAGTAGAAGTTTGTGTGAAAAGAGTAATTACACTATTAGGTGATATAGTTTGTGATTCGTCTAGTGTTTGTTGGTCAAATTAATTTGGCCATACTATTAAACAGTAGAAAATTGTATTACTATTATGAATTTTTAGCAGCAAAGTAAAAAAAGTGAATCATCTGATTTTGAAGAAATCCCAAGATCCACACCAAAGAAGAAGATGGATTTAGCATCTAAGATAGATTTTGTATCACGCATTGCTTTCCCCTTTTCTTTCTTTATATATACAATATTATATGTCATTTCTTAATCGTGAATACTTTATAAATATCCAAAATTATTATTTTGTTCAATTATTAAAATTTGTAATCTTTATTTTTTAAATATACTGTACATTAATGAAGATTTATTAGTTTCACACTTAACTAGACATTATGGCCTCAAAAGGAATAATATAAGCAAAACTACGTTTCTGAAGATCAGAACAGCACAAAATTTAGTTTGTTTTTTTGTGATTGATAAAATCGCATCAGATGTGCTGAATTTATGTTGAAATCCAGATTGATTACTTGATACAATTTTTATTTTCATTAATAAACTTGTACATTTGTGCAGCTAAATTTTTTCAAATATTTTTGAGATCTAGCAGGTCTACTTTTTTAAATAACAGTGAAATATCATATTCCTTTAAAAGAATTGGAAAATCAATATTTATAATACTTTGATTAAATGCTATAAGCAGGTATTCACCAAAAATGTAAAAATATTTTTAATTATCCAATGTGGTAGGAACCACAAGATTTATTATTATATAGCTTATTTACAATATTTTTTAGGTCATAATGGGAAATTTAATTGAAATGAAACTGCTTCTTTTTAATACTGGGTTGTTGGGTTGAAAAGTTTCTATTATCTTCAAATTTAAAATTGAACTTACCCATATTTTCAAAATTTCTGTTTAAAATATTTGCGATGTCATTTTTGTTCTTGTATGTCCTTTTTTCATATTTAGTTGCTTCAATACTAATTTTTGTTCCTTTTGATCTCCCAATGCTTTTATTAAGAAAATTCAATTTTTGGCTAGATTTCTTTAGTTCCAAGTAATCCTTTACCTTAAATTCGTAATTTGATTTGCAACTCCGTTTGATTAATTGCTTAGCATCTTCATAATTAGTCCAATTACAATTAATAGGATTTCACGAGTAGTAAATTTTAGAATGCTATCAACATCATTAAAAGTGTAGGTAAGATCAAAAGCAACGTTCTTCAGCAACTTTATAAATTTTTGCTAGTTGAAGTTGCTGAAAGCCCTAGAATAAATAAGTTTCCTATATTTAGCTTTCAACTTATAGTTGCTAACATATACGCAAAGATTGCGATCGCTAAATGATTCAAATATATAGGTTTTGTATTTATTAGAACTGTCGGATAAGAAATAATCTATTAAAATAGACAATCTAGTTGGATTGGTTTTATTAATAGTTTGAAGATAAAAAATATCACAAATTTGCTCAATTCGTTTGATTCAGCAGAATTGAGGTAATTGGAATAAAAATCCCCAAGGACATTTATACATTTATATTCAAGCATGCTAAGGAGGAGGATATAGCTGCACCCATTAATGCCAATTTTGAACTTTGGATATTTCTGCAAGTACCATGAAAATAATATAAAAATATGTTTTTTGAATGTATGTAGTCTACAATGTCACAAACATGCATTTTTCAAATTATTCACGTCATTAGTGTAAACTGCATATTTGAATGTGCAGAAAGTTGGCTTACGGATGCATATGATCCGAATTCATTTAATCCATTGCTCAAGGTCTATGTCCACAATTGTGCAGGTCGAGGTGGAGGGTTATTATTGTTGCTCCCCAAAGTATTTTGTTCTTCCAGACGTTATGATCTTGAATTAAATGATGACATGATTGAAAGCATATGGATTGAGACTAGAAGTATGTCAGCAGCTAGTAACACTCTCATAAACCTACTGTAACTTTTAACTCCAATAAGAATTTGCAAGCCAAATTTTTTGATATCAAAAGTACTGAGTTTGAGAACACTTACATTGAAGGTAAACTAATTTATTTATTAGGTGACTTTAATGTAGAATCTTGCCAACCTTCATTCTAATAAAGCTTAACTTAATTTAGGAGCTGCTGTGACAATTCTTCCCTCCTTGAATAGTATGGTAGATGACAGATCCCAATTTCTATCTCTCTTCTTTAGTTCTATGGTGTAGTTGTTATTTAATTAACTTATTATCTAATCAACTGGCATTGACATGACACTTACAACTATCCTTTTAGATACAAGACACGAGATAGATGGTACAATGTACAGGGTAAGCTACCTGACTGGAAGCAAAGCACAAAGGAGGAATCGCAGAATTACGCTATAACAAGTATTTCCATCTGATACTGAAACATCGAGAGACACACCAACCACAATTCCTATGTCTCAGTGCAGCGAAATTGTGTGCATGAATGTGATAGTGATGATGTGTGATACCTTACTAATTTAATGCATTGATTGTTCTTGTTATTAACGAGTTTGTAACATAAGGGAATCTCGCAACCAGGATGCATTAGCTTGTTATGTTTCCTTACATATAATATCCTTACATATAAATAATTACATGTTAACCTAGAGTACATGTGAACAACCAATATGGTCATAACAAAAAGGATGAATTGGTAGTACTTCGGTCCACTAGTAACTATATGTAATAAATCCTGTACAAGATAACACAAACTGATTTCGTAGTTTCCTATGAGTGCTAGATGTAATAGCATAATGTAATAAATACAATAATACGAACAACGAACAATAGGAAAGCTAGTATGAGTAAAAACCCCTATCCTTATACCTAACCTATGAGCACATCGGGTAAGCACCAGCTATCAATGATGCTCCTGTTAAATGAAGTCGTGAACCACCATCTAGAATACCTGAGTGCTCGAACGTTTAGCTTTCCATTATAATTACTAAAGTAACCTGATACAGAAAAGCAAAGTAAATCCAGTAAATTCAAGTCATCACCAAAATGATAAATCACACAATTTTTATAGTGAAAAATAATAAACAATCAAATATTTGACTAGTACCTGCTAATCTAAGTTGTTGACAATTTCAAATTCTTTAATTTTCTTTCGTCTGCCGATGACGCACTTCTGCCTTAATTAGCATTTGCGATTTTGGTCTAGTACCTTTTTGCCAAATGAATTAATATCAAAAATTACTGCACTATAATTTTACAAATAATTAATTAATCATAATCATGTGTTTGTACAATTAATATTTATTTTAATATTCAGTCTTGGTTTCTTCTTTTATTTTCTTACTTTGACCACACATGATTAGATTACGTTACACTCCCCCTCCAGCATAGCTAATTAAGGATCACAACTCTTTCACCATGGACCATCTCAACAGCTTGTTATATCATGTTGTTAGCATCTTGCATCTCCCACTCTGTTTTCTCGAATTTTTCGTTTTTTGTTAGCTTCAGCACAACCTCTTTTTCTGTTGTTACCAATTTCCTATGCCTTAAGAACATCGGATTCTTCAACTTGTTTGAAATCGTGCACATGCTTCTTAGTTCATTTGGTTTGCTGTTGAATTCTTCGTAATACTTTTCATATAATTTCAACCCTTTAATCCCTATCATGAGCATCATCATGGCGTCTACCCTGCTCATATGTGCTAATTCCGGATGCACTGTTGTATTGGGATAAAAGAATTCATATGTTGACCTTAAAGATTTTGATATCAACACTTCATCATAGAACGCGCTTATGTTATTTCTTACTTCTTCTCGCGTTATCTGATCTGGATCATTCTTCCCTAAGCATATCATTGTTATAATTTTCACTCTGCGTATAACATCGTAGTATCTGTATTCCGAACTCCATAGTTCACCCCATCCTATATCATTTATTCCGGAGAATAGTATCACCGTCCTTGTGCTTCTTTTTTTGATTTCACTTCGCACCTTTTTGATTTGTTTGTGTATCACTTCTCCTTCGTTGTATAAATCATATGGAGTTACTGTGCCTTCGATGTATATTCTCTCTTTGTTATCATTTTACTTAAAATCTCTTTGGATTTCTTGTATCTTTCATCTCTCACAATTCTTTTGGCGTCCTCCAATTTATTCATGTAGGTGCTCTCCTCATGCTTTTACTGCCTTCTTATTTTTCAATCACCATGTTGGTAACAACATAGGTACTAACACTGTTGGCGGCAGTGTACACTTCAGTAAAGAGGTTAGCGTCTGCTTTTCAATATTTTCATATGATCCATCCATCTGCAATGTCGTTGCCATTCCCAAATGTTGCAGGATAGTTATTTTTACTGGTGTTTATACTTTCCCAGAACATATTTGTTAATCCATGGCTCATCAAATTTTTCGCCATTTCAGCTTTCATTACAATTTTCAATGTGATGCATTCAATGTTGACTGCCAACTGATTATTAGGTTGTAACATTTGAGTGATCTCCTGCCTTGTGAATGCTTCAGTACATAAAATTTTTATCATAGACTTCGTTTCTCTCTCGTATACTTCACCATATATTCTTTGTACTATGTTATCTGTTTTTTCTCTTCGTACCATTATTTCTACCAAGAGACATTCATTGTCTGTATCGACCCAGGATATTTCACTTGGCTCTTTTTCGTCCCATTTTTCCAAATTAACTTTGTCTATCTCCCTTTGTGTGCTCGGCGTTAGAGCTATTGCATTTGATTGTAGCAATAATTCTTCCATTTTCATTTCTTCCTGCGATTTGGGATTTCCTGTGTATCCTTCTGCTCTTCAATGGTGATCAGCTGCTGGCTCTCTTCATTATCTAATCTAAATGGAGTTACTAAATTAATATCACATATCTCAGGGTCATATTTATTTTTATTTTTTACAGCCCTCTGGCTCATTATTTTTCTTTCACTCTTGTCCTCTCTCTGTTGAGGATTGTACTCTTCTTGAAATTCTTCTTCTGCGACACTATCAAGATCGTTCATTTCATTATATACACCGTCATTATTTTCAATTAATTTGAACTGTGCATTTTCATCTAGTTTTGCTTGTTCAATATCTTTTGTTGCCCATTTCAAGTTTTGAAAATGTAAAATTCTACCGTCATTAAGTTTGTAATTATTATTAGGTAGTGTCTGTGAAATAGTGAATGGCCCTGACCACTGTGTTTTTAATTTTCTTACCTGGTTTACGTCTTGTGTCCTCATTAAAGTGTAAGCGTAAACCCTATCACCCTTCTTGTGTGGTTTTCCGTAAATCTTCTTATTGAAATTTCTCTGCTGTCTTATTGCAGACTTCTTGGTGTTATGACATATCGCTTCATGAATCCCTGTTAGTTGGCTTTTAATTCTCCTAATATACTCATTATCCGGTTTTTCTGCGTAAGTATCATATTGCATTGATATTGGCGTCGCTGCTTCCCTTCCATACATGGCCTTAAATGGTGTTACTCCTGTTGTAGAATGTACTGATGTGTTATAGAAATACTCTACCATTTCTATTACCTCTCTCCAGTCTCGTCCACCAACTCTCAATGTCAATACTCTTATTAATTTAATCATTGTTCTATTTAACCTTTCCACTACGCCATTTGCCTGTGGGTGATATGCTGTTGTTTTTTCTGTCCTTATCTCCAACAATTTTGCCATTTTGTCAAACAATTTACTTTCAAACTGCACCCCTCTATCAGATACTATTACTTCCATTGGTCCAAACTTCAGTATCCACTCTTTCATTATTTTTTCTGCCACAATCTTTGCAGTTGTCGAACCCAAGGGGATCATTCTAGCATATTTTGTGAAATTATCAACTATCACTAAAATGTACTGATAGCCTTTGTCGTCTTGTGACAATTTCTAAAAATCCACATGCACTATTTGATTTGGTGCAGTTGCTATAATTTTCTCTAAGGGTGCTGTTTGTTCCGGAAAATGGCTTTTGTTATTTAAAAAACAAGTGGTACACTTATTTATGACGTCTTCTACAACCTTTAGTATTCCTATTGTTATAAACCTTGTGTTGAACATTTGCTCTGTTTGCACAATTCTGATATGACCTTTTTCGTGAATTTTTTTCACCAACTCTTTTGTAATACTCTGGAATCGCTATTCTTAGTGTCTTTCCATGTACATATAGTAGTCCACTTTCATTTATTCTCCATGTGTACCTTTGATAGTAACTATTAGCTTCTTTACTTAGCTGTTTGTCTGCATTTGTCAATTTCTCTCTTATTTCAGCCATTACCATATCCACTTTTTGTTTTTGGATGATCTCGCTCTCTTCAATTTCTTCTTTTATCACTATAGGCATTATTGCCTGACCTTTCTTATCCGCATTAATTTCCGGTAACTCCCTATACTCATTATGAGGTAGAAAATCAAACATTTTCTTTTCTCCTTCTTGTTTTTCTATATCTCTCTGATATTCCAGCAGTGCAATCCAAAAATCAGCGTTTTTGTGTAAAGTACCCTTTCTATGCTCTATTGTAAATCTAAATTCGTTTAAGTACTCTATCCATCGCGATACAATCAATGATTTATCACCAGAGAACTTTTTCAACCATGCCAGGCCGCTATTATCTGTTCTTACTTTAAATTTCTGTCCGATCAAAAAGTATCTGAATTTCTTTATACTTTCCACTAAAGCTAGCATTTCTAATTTCGTTGAGCCATAATTTTCCTCACTAGTCTTTAGTCTTCTACTAAAAAATTGTATCGGGACTTCTTTCCCATTTTTCATCTGACCCAAACACGCTCCTATTGCCACATTACTTGCGTCACAATCCAAAATAAATTCCTCTTGATAGTCAGGTGTATTTAGTGACGGCATTTTTGCGAGTTCATTTTTTATATTCTCTAACTGTTCTTCTTCTTTCCATGTCCATTCAAATGGTTTTGACTTTTTTAGCAATGCTGTTATCTTATTTGTTTTTTGAGCAATATTTGGTATAAATGAACTGTAATAGTTGATGAAGCCCATTATTCTTTGTACATCTTTTTTCGTCTTTGGACTTTTAATGTTAAGAATCATTTCTTTTGCATTATTTTTCATCTTAATTTTCCCTTGTTGTATCTTTCTTCCTAGAAACACCACTTCAGTCTTCAAAATTTCGCATTTTTTCCCATTAACTCGTAATCCCGAGTTATACAATATTGTTAGTGTTTTATCCAACTTCTCCAACTGTTCTTCTACTGCTTCATTCAGATGTTGATATCTTCTATGTACTCTCGCATGTCTTCGTCCCTTTTTTTCTTATCTTGCTTGAGCACTTTTGTTACATAATGTTGAAAGGTCTCTGGCGCATTACAGAGTCTGAAAGCCATATACTTTCTTTAAATTAAGCCATATGGTGTTATAAGTGCTGTTTTCTTGATATCTTTCTGTTCCATTGGCCCCTGCCAATAAGCTTTACATAGGTCAATGCATGTAAAGTATTTATTTTTTGTTGCTTCACAGATCATATCATCTATCCTAGGTAAAGGGTACACATCTTTCTTTGTTAAATCATTCAGCTTCCTAAAGTCTATGCATAACCTATACTTGTCACCCTGTTTCACAAATACTGTTGGTGACGCTTAAGGACTCTTGCTTGGCCTTATACTTTTGTTATCAATCAATTCATTCAGAATTGCATTGTAATTTTCTTTCAAATTTTCTGGTACCCTTCTACACGGAAACCTGATCAGCTCGTCTGTTGTAGTGATTATTTTATGGGTTTCTCCAATGGCTTTCCCCACACTAATCTCGCCAAAGTTGAATATTTTGTTATGTGTGTAAAAAATTCTTACCAACTCTTGTTTAGTTTCTTCTATTACATTACATAATCATAAATAACTATTCACTTTTTAGGTGACGAAACAATGCGGTAACCTCTGCATCGATCTTTCAGTGGGCATCTGCCTGAAGCGGATCTCCACATTCAATTCCACCATTCCATCCAATGCTTGAGTGCCACTTCTCAGCTCAATCAAGATGACGGGATCAACACTCTTTTCGTGTTTATACCGGACTGACTATATATCATCGTCTCCATATTTACTATGTCTCAATCTCACATATCTTCCAATTGTTTGGCAGTATTTTAACATCTTGTGTCAACTTAAACATTATCATATCATTTACGTCTTTGTCTTCATAAGTCATTATTACTTCCTCTTGCACCATTATTGTTTTCTTGTTATAGTCTATGATGCATCGATTTTCCCTTAGGAAATCATTTCCTAATATTATTTCATATGGTAGCTGATTTTTTTCGGTATCGATTACTGTGAACGTTTGGTAAAATGTAGTATTGGCTACTCTTATGGGTATCTTTTCCAATTTACCTTTCACATCTATGTAATCGCCTGATGCATTTATCAATCTATTCTTTTCATTATTTAACTCCTTTCTTTGAAATCCAACTTTTGTTGCGCACTCATCCATTATTATTGATATTACTGCTCCCGTATCCACTGTTGCGTCTACCATTACACCATTGATCACAACTGTTATTGTGTTCGTTTTTAGCAGATCAGTCACTATTAATACGGGTGCTCAGTTTTTCGGATGTGGCGCTCCTTCTAGTTTAAATTCTGCATTTCCTTTAATTCAATTTCCTCTTCTTCTTGCTCTTCTTCATTTTCTATCAAATCCTCTTCATCAAAGTATGCATCTTCTTCCTCTATCCAATTTATCTGTCTCTTACAATACTTCTTCATGTGTCCCTTGTTGCCACACATTTGACATTTCAAGTCTTTCCTCTTTATCTGTTTTATTGTACCATCTTTTAATTTGATTTTTACTAACTCTTCTCCTGATTTTTTAGTTATCTGTTTGTTTGCTGGTCTAGTGAACATTGGTGTTGTTCAATTTATTATCTGCTTTCCAATCGTTGATTTTTCATTAATCCTTGCATTACTTTCCATCGTAATTTGTATTGCAAGTCCTTTTCTAATCATTTTATCCAAAGAGTCATCTGGGTCGCATTTGATTTGAAATTGTGTTCGAATCGCCTCTGGTAACCCTTTGCTAATGTGTGCAAATAAATCGTATTTTGAGTACCTTTGTTCTCTAGAACTGAGTTTTAATAACCTCTCTACTTGAGACATATAATTTTGTTGTCCCTAGTGTTCATTTTCATTCCATTCAACAACATTTGGTATTGGCTCTTAAAGCTCTCATCATCATAGTACTGTTGATATTCTCCTACTAACTTTTTGTAGTCCATTTTTGTTTGTGTTTCCAATACCAGATAATGCTGATACGCCACTCCAGTTAAGTATAGTGGGAATCTCGCCGCTGCTCTCTGTTGCGTCACTTTCCTCTCTTTCATAGTCATTTCAAAAATCTCCAGCCATTCATTAAATGTAGGTGAATAATTATCAACTCTTCCTGTAAATTTCGGTAATATTGCCTTACATACCAACGTGTCATTATCATCCTCCTCTGATAGTATTGTGTTTTGAAATATTGGTTTATTTTCAATCGGTTTTTCACAATTTCTTTTGACTTGTCTCATTATGTTCTCCACTAATTTCTTTATGAATTCTTCTTCATTTTGTGCAGTTTTGTAATCCTCTATCATTGATTCTACCTGTGGTACTGCTGTATTTAGTTCATGCGGTTTTTCCACTACAATATTTTCTATTGTCTTCACTTCACTTTTCTTTAATTCGATTAGTCTCAATTCGTCTTTTAGGTTATTGATTTCTAATTGCTTCACTATATTTTCCTCTCATAGACTTACATTTTCTTCATGTAACTCTGTCATCATTTTCTGTAGACGATCGCTTTGTAGTTTTATTTCCTTATTTACTTCTGTCAGCTGTTCAATTTGCTGCTGAAACAAATTTCTTTGTTCTGTTAATCGAAGACTTGTGTCTTCCTTAATTTCGTCTATCAACCTTTCTTTCTCAGCATGTTTCATTTCGACTTCTCTCATTCTTTCTGTTAATTGTTCAATTTGTTTTGTCAACTGTTGTCTTTCCTTCGTAGTATTCTCAATGACTTCCATCAATTGGATTACAGTGAGATCGTTAGTTAATTCTGCTGGTTGCAGTATTTGTTCTGTTGGGGATTGTTTGCTTTCAGCTGGGGACACATTTACTTCTGGGTTTTCGGGTGTGTTCCTCGTCTGAGGAGTTTTTTGGGTTCTGGCTTTAGTTTTAGTCTTTTTCTTCGAATGAACCATTTTTCTTTTTGCTTTGAGTATTCTTCTGGTTGGTCACTTCTTCCGTTTTGTGCTCTGGTAAGGTATTAAGTGTTCGTTTTCTCTTTTTCTTTTCTAGGTATCACTGCTGACTTCTTTCCACTAATTCCAAATTTCCAATCCTTTTCTTTTTTCGGTTTTCCTCCAATTCAAGTGATTCAAGAAGAAACAACTATCTTAACTCAAATCTTCCTTTGCACTGTCAGGCGCCTGTCATGGTCGCCATGTAGAATCTTGCCAACCTTCATACTAATAAAGCTTAACTTAATTTAGGAGCTGCTGTGACAATTTTTCCCTCCTCAAATAGTACGGTAGGTGACAGATCCCAATTTCCATCTCTCTTCTTTAGTTCTATTGTTTAGTTGTTTGCTAATTAAATTATTATCTAATCAACTGGCATTGATACAACACTAACAAGTATCCATTTGATACTGAAACATCGAGAGAGACACCAACCACAATTCCTATGTCTCAGTGCAGCGAAATTGTGTGCATGAATGTGATAGTGATGATGTGTGATACCTTACTAATTTAATGCATTGATTGTTCTTGTTATTAACGAGTTTGTAACATAAGGGAATCTTGGAACTGGGATGCATTAGCTTGTTATGTTTCCTTACATATAATATCCTTACATATAAATAATTACATGTTAACCTAAAGTACATGTGAACAACCAATATGGTCATAGCAAAAAGGATAAATTGCTAGTACTTTGGTCCACTAGTAACTATATGTAATAAATCCTGTACAAGATAACACAAACTGATTTCATAGTTTCCTATGAGTGCTAGATGTAATAGCATAATGTAATAAATACAATAATACGAACAACGAATGATAGGAAAGCTAGTATGAGTAAAAACCCCTATCCTTATACCTAACCTATGAGCACATCAGGTAAGCACTGGCTATCAACAATGTTCCCATTAAATGAAGTCGTGAACCACCATCTAGAATACCCAAGTGCTTGAATGTTTAGCTTTCCATTATAATTACTAAAGTAACCTGATACAGAAAAGCAAAGTAAATCCAGTAAATTCAAGTCATCACCAAAATGATAAATCACACAATTTTTATAGTGAAAAATAATAAACAATCAAATATTTGACTAGTACCTGCTAATCTAAGTTGTTGACAATTTCAAATTCTTTAATTTTCTTTCATCTGCTGATGACGCACTTCTGCCTTAATTAGCATTTGTGATTTTGGTCTAGTACCTTTTTGCCAAATGAATTAATATCAAAAATTACTGCACTATAATTTTACAAATAATTAATTAATCATAATCATGTGTTTGTACAATTAATATTTATTTTAATATTCAGTCTTGGTTTCTTCTTTTATTTTCTTACTTTGACCACACATGATTAGATTATGTTACATTAACTTATATTATTTCAATTATTGTGAAAGGAATATTGTAAGCACCCTTATCAATGATTTCAACCTCGGGGGTAGTCAATTATGATATACCAGCTCAGTCCAAGACAATGATAGACTACCTTATACATGATAAGGAAAATTATACGGATTTTAAGTATGCAGTTTTTAGCAGTTTTTCAGATTACAATTTAATTGGTGCAATAAACAAACACAGTTTTGGAATATGTGAAAGTCACTGTTAGAAACTTATCCAACTTCAAACTATCCAGCTTTTCTAATAATTTGGAGAGTATTAACTGGGACTACAGCTTTTTTTGCCATAATATTTCAATAAAGTCGTCATACTTTCTCAATTCTATTAAAAATTGTATTGATAAACATGCCCCACTGATCTTTAAAAAGGTTAGTAACAATTCAAAAATCTCAAATGAATTCTATCCAACATCTATTTGAAAGGTAAATCTGAAACAATGTGAAGCATTTAAGAGACTGTGTATTGAAAGGTCAAATGCTGCCAAGGCAAATTATCCTTGCTTGAAAAACAATTATGAATGCAGTTTAAGGAGTTTCATGGTAGACAAAGAGAAACAGGCATAAGCTGAATGCAGAGATTCTGATGCTAATAGGAAATACATTAAACATTTAGCAAAAATACCATTAAATCCAGTAACTTACAATCAATTTGGAATGATAATCAGATAATAATAAACAATAAACAAATTGTGGAGTGTTTGAATAAGGCTTTTATAAACATGGGAGATTTTGGTCTTCACAGAAATACAAACCTGACTTGTTCTCCTGTGTTTCACTATACAAAATCAAATGAGTAATTAATATCTTGAAAAACAAGTCAGCTGGTTCATATTGCTTTCCAATTCACATTATTAAAAAACTTGATGACTGCATCCTCAAACACTTCCAGTTCATTGTAAACAATGCCAACTCCTTTAAAAAAGTCAGGCATTTTTCCCATATACAATAGTGGAGACAAACAATTGCCATCAAACTACCACCCTATTGCCATCAGCAATCCCTTCACCAAATGTTTTGAAAAACTACTTTGTGAAAACAAATATTTGAGTATATAGAAGACAATAATTTAACTTCTGACAATCAATTTGCATATAAGAAGTCATCTTCAAGTTCTCATTGTGTGTTGAGTTAACCAGAGACCATACAATGAAACTTAAACTCTAACCTTTGTTCATGTATTGTCCTTTGTGTAGCATTGACCACATGTTGTTAATGGAAAAGTTGTTACACAAGAATTTTATTGCTGATGCTGTTAAATAGCTTGAGGATTTTGTTCAGAATAGATTGCAAAGAGTTAAGTTAAATAATGCTTTTTCCAATTATGAAACTACCTTGTGAAGAGTGCCCCAAGGGACTGTTTTAGGTCCACTGTTATTTACTTTGTATATGATGTATAAATGAATACATTATTCAAAATAAAAACAATTATAAGTTTACAGTTGATAAATTTACAGATATAATAACTTATGATTGGCTTAATGCTTACATAGATGTGAAATTTAAAATAGTTAAGATTGATAATACATGACTTGTTTTAGCAATTAGTGGTGATGTTTATTCACTTTTTAATAGAGTATTTGTAGAATATAACAAGTTGGATGGTCATTTTGACGTATTCTTTGAATTGGTGATCAAGATGTCTATGTAATTTAAAAGCCTTTTCCCATTGAGAAAATTTTGATTTATTGAATTGAAAAAAAGTATATGTACTTTCATTTCAGTTTTGTGCTGCAGTATGTATTGCAATCAATTATATATCTCTTTAGCTTCACAGCTAAAATAGCAACACTAGTTGCTTTCTTAATTGTATTATAAAAAAAGTCTCACAATGTATTAAATGTGTCATCAATTTCACAACTGCTCACTTTATTCATTGAATAAGAATATTGAATTTAAAAAACCATCTGTACTTTCATTTTAGTTTTGTACTGCAGCATGTATTAAAATCAATTAGATATCTCTTTAGCTTCACAGCTAAAATAGCACCATTATTTGTTTCTTAGTTGTATTATGAAAAAAGTGTCACAAAGTATTGAATGTGACATAAATTTCACAATTGCTCATTTCAGTAGTTTGAAAAAACATTTTTTAATTTCTTTTCTAAATATAAGTGATCTTAGATTTCTATGCCAAGTAATCTTATGAAATTTATTAGAAGGAGATTAAGAAATATTATATATTTTTGCACTAGATTTTGATAATTTATTTCAAAATAATAATGAAGCCTAAAATATCATAGCTTGCACATTCAACATTAGGGTTGAATGCACTTGTGTAATATTTGAATATGGAAAAAAATGAAAAACACTAATACTATATTTACAGCAAACAGGCAATAACTTGTAAACACATAAAGAAACAAACAAACTTTCATCTTAACTAACCTGTGCTAAAACAATATTGAAAAAGAGATTTGGAAATCTTAGTAAGAAAATTACCATTTTTTCAAATTTCAATCAATATTCATATTATTTTATTAAATTGTGAAAAAATAAGAAATCTAACAGTGTGAATAGCTTCAAAAGGTTTGAAAATAGGTAGAATGAGCAAATTTCAACAAAGAATATCATTTGGAAGTGATTGATAAATATCAAATTGGTTAGAGATAAGGAACATTAAAAAAATACCAATGTAGTCAACAAAACTTCACAATACAACCTCTAGATTGACTTGTAATGGTAAAGTTTAACATATTTAAATAATTTGAGATGTTTAGAATCTAAATATGACATTGGTTTTTCACTTTAAGCAATACTCAAAGACCTGTTTCCAAATTAAAATTGAAAAGTTAGGGTTTTTTCAGAAAATCTGAAAAAAATTGCATATAATTTATCAATTTACACTAAAATGACAATTCAAATTAAAAATTTAATAGCAGAAATCAATTCAAAAGCATCAAATTTAGGTATAATGAGCAATTTTCAACAAAAAATTGCCTTTGGAAGTGATTGCAAAATATCAAAGAGCTTAGAGCTAAGGAAGATTAAGAAAAAATACCAGTCTTCAACAAAATTTCACAATACAACTTCTAGATTGAATTGTAATACTGAAAATTAACATATTTAAAAATTTAAGATCTGTAGAATCTAAATATGACATTAGTTTTCCCCTTAAACTGTAGTTAAGGAGCAGTTTAAAAGAAATCTTGCAAATTTAAATTTTCACATTTAATTCATTGAATGACAGTGAAAGGTATTATAAATCTAGAAATTTAAGTCCAGAAACACATTTGCCTGTCTTTAATCAATGTAGAAACATTAATTTTTACTGAGAAGTAGAAGTCAATGCTCCAAAAAAAATTATATTATCAAAAACCCAGAAATCCCAGTATGTTCAATAACCATGGCAAAATCTCAAAGAAATTGACAGAATGGATCATAGATATCAATAAAATGGAGTAAAATGTAAATGAATTTTGAAGTTTTATCCATAATTCCATTTTCATTATCTACAATATAAATTTAAAAAAACACTGATTTTTTTTGCAAGTTTATAGGGGTGTTCTAATATGAAGTAAAATATTACTAAACAAATATTAAAGATTGATGAAATTAAAGACAAATTCAGTTTTGTAGATATTTGTTTTAAGAAAAATCACTATAATTGTTAAAAAATTACTAACCTATCCTATAATATTCATGTCTAAAAGAGAAAATTTCCCATTATTGAAGATTGACAGGGAATTTTGCAAAAAAATGCTTTTGAATGTTATTTCTTGTATTACTGCCAATATCTCAATGTAAAAATTTCCAATTTTTGAATTTTTAATTTTGAGAAAAATGTTTTTCTTTAATTGAGAATTTTAAAACTTTCCAAATTGACACAGGACTTATGCCAAACCTTCATTATATCAAAAGTTATGAAAAAAATATCTTTTCTACAAAATTTGCATAGCTCTGGCTAGCCTATCTCAGCTAATATTCATCTTAGAATTAAACATGATAAGAAACAAATTTTTCAGTTCAATTTGCAATTTAAAAATTCAAATGGAGTTGTGATATCTTTAAAAGTTTTGTTGCTATAGCCTGATAAATTTAATATATAATATCTTAAGGCCAACCCATGTTTTCACAATAAATTTTACTTTAGAAAAATAGCTGTGTGAAATTTCAAACAATTCTGATCAACATTCAGATCACTAGTGTGAAAAAAACGAAAAAAAATCTTTAAAAAAATTTTAAAAATTCAGGCTTATTAAAAAATTTATATAAACTTCTAATGTTGGGAATTTAAAAAAACTTTTAATTTTCAAATTCCATTGCCAATTGTTTGCATGAACTCTCTCCAAATATCATCAATGACAGCAAAAAAATTATTTTCCTGCTAGATTGTGCAATTTTGACATGCTTAGGCTTCTAAAAGGCTTAAAATTTTCAGCATGCAGAGTTCTATTAGCCTGCAAAATTTCATGTTAATAGCTAAAATATAGACAGAGCAATGGGCAAAAATGTGTTTTTCAAGAAATTTGGAGGCATTATAAAAAGCAACTAAATTGTTTCATCACACTTCTACTACAAATCTTCCAAATTCTACAAACGTTGCCCATTTGCACAGCATTTTTGAGTATTCAGATTCTTATTTGAACACTGCACAAATGAATTTGTCTACAAGGACATTGGTGATAAAATATGACTTCTAAAAGATGGAAATTAAAGTAATGCAATTCTTTACCTTAATAAGATTTATTTTTTAAGAGGGCTAAGATATAGTATCCTACCAGCTGGAAAGAACAAATAAATCTTGAATTAGCAAAAGATGCCAATGTATTATTTAATCTAACTGGAAATGGAAAACTAGTTGTCACTCAATTGCAAATCTTTATCCCACAATTAGCATTAAATCCCATTTGAAGAAAGATGTATTTGAATAGCTATATAAATAATAAATAGTTATATGCAAGAAACACCTTATAGGAATATAATCCTATAAATAAACAATCAGGCATATTTAAAATAAGTAATTCAATACAAAAACCTAGATATGTTTTCATCCATACCATTACTGAAGATACAATTAATGATGATTATAGGAATGAACTTCACTTTGATACCTTCCATTCTACTGAAATTTCTTCATGTCAATTAGAGTTAGGAAATGATAATTTCTATCAACAATTGAAGATTCATCCAACTAGTGAGTTTTCAAGAATTATACAGAATCTGTACAATATAATGATGGTATTAATGACTTTTCAAGAGTTAAATTTTTAAGCCTTCTGATTTAAAGGAGAAATATGGAAAAATTGTATTTGATGTATTAACCACAAAAAGATACATCTTGGAATTATATCAATGAAATTAGAATTAGATATACTTTACAAGGTGATCCTGCAGATCCATTTAAATTCTATGCATTTATTATGTATGAACAAGACATATCTGTGAATACAACATCAAATTGAACTACTTTAACATTTTAGAAATAAAGACTTTCTTAAGATAACTTTGTTCTCTGTATGAAATTTATTTCACTCTTATTTATATATAAATGACAGAATATAAAAAGTATAACTTAAACTAATAGTCAATTTAATAAATTGAAAAAAAATTATTAAAAACTAATATCCTATAACTTTAAGGGTTAGTAATAATAACCAAGGAACTTCCCATCCATTTCTTTTAACTGAAATACAAATAAACCAATTAGAAAAAAACAAGAAAATTAGTAAAGATTCTTATATTAAAATTTCTACAGCACAACTTATGACAATGAAAAGGAGTAGTGTTGCTAGCACCAATAGTTACTTGTACAATAGGAGCCTTATGAAGAAATGCTGTCAATAAAGTTTTTGAAAAAGGCTTAAAACAAGCAATCCCAGAAGAAGGTATGCAATTAAATCCACCTAAAGGAAAAGAAATGCAAATCAATAAAACTAAATGAAATGGTATCCATGTAAAAAAATCAGTAAGATTAAATTTCACTAATCCCCTTTCAAACTATGATATTTTACAATTTATGAAGAATATTTAAAACGTTTAAGGGGATCTTTTCTAGAAATACTTTAAAAAATCTATTTTTTTGGATTTTAAGTTTGCAATTTAGACCATTCTACAAATACTGGTTCACATTGGATAGCATTTCATTACTTTAGGGACCTTGACTCTGCCACACTTGAGTACTTTAATTGTTTTGGCCTACCTCCATTTCAAAGTATTTCTTCAATATTTAAAAATTCTAAGGACAATATTATTTACAACAGTTCATTGTATCAAGAGAGTTCTAGTTTTATTATGCAGATGCTATTGTATTTAGTTTATATATGAAAGATGTAATGATCTTTACAAAAGTAAGTGTGACAGATATAAAAATGAAGAATTTATTAAGAACTATTTTCTAGTCATGAAATTAATTTCACTCTTACTTATATAAATGTGATTCAATAATAGTGGAATACCTGATGTTACACATTCTTATCAAGTAGATTACAGTAATAATACAGAAACATAAATCAAGATTTTAAGATAGAAAATAAATCAAATTGATAATAATAAGTTAGATATATCAAGGTATAATATTTTCAATAGAGATTTAAATATACACAGCAGAAAAATTATAAATATTTGTGAAGGTGAAGAAAGAAGAGACACTATAAACAAACAACAAATGGAAAATAATGTAAAAAAAGGCTTGCAAACAATGAAAACAAAATTTTGCAAATTATTAAGCAATCTAACACTCAATTATGCAGCATTTAGTCTATGCATAATTTCTATTTAAATTTAAAAGATAATTACTAAAAAATTATTGAACTATTTCATAACATTGAAAGTGGAAAAATTTTTGCAGAGAATTACAAACATGGTTTTACAAAGTCTCATTTAATTTCACAATTCTCTGAAAAAAATATGGTTATTTGGTTTGATAGAAACTTTGGAAACTACTGGAGCTGCTTATAAAAATCAATTTTTTAAACTGAAAGCCATGAGCAAGCTTTAAATTTTCCTGCCTATGGTGATAAAGGTTTTGATAAAATTTCAATAGAAAATGGTTACATTTATGTTAGAGATAAACATAGTTATATTTCACTTTCAGGAATTTGTATCTTATCAAAAAATTGTTATAATATGCTTCATTAAAGAAATGATGTATACTATGCCATATTTAACACCTTTGTACATTTTAGTTGTAAATATTTTTTAAGAACTGTTGAGATTTTGTCTAGCAACTTGACTTTATTTACTTTACCAAAAAACATTGCCTCCAAAACAAAAAGATTTGCAGAAGTTTGTGAAAATATCAAAAGAAAATGTTTATGTTCAAATCAGTAAGTTTGGTGTATTGTCTGAACACAATTTGGTAATAGAAGAAACATTTTTTAAATAAATAATATATATTTTGACACAACTGATATATTTTTGAGTGATATTGAATTAAATAGTATTTCTAATCACTGTACTGATGACAGTGATACTATTAAAGGTATGAAATTTGATCCTGATAATTCTGGTTTAACAACATTGTCAAAATAAGGTAATTGGTACACAAGTTTTTAGAAGAATATGCCAAAGGAATAAGCACAACTTGCAAAATCATGCAAATAAAATTTAAATTAATCAGGAACTTACATATAGTTTAGATTATAATAAATTTATATTTTGACTAGCTACATCAAATAGTATAATTTGATGTGATATTTCACATGAGAATGGTCCAATTTTGCTGTTTGCAAGTGATACAAGGCCATAAAATGGATTAGTTTGGAAAATTTGATGTACTTCCTTTCTGAAGACAAATTATTGAAATTATTTTTTTTATAATCTCCTATATAGAAAATGACTACAAGAATTCAAAATGTTAGTGAATCAATTGTACTGAAAACAGTAAATAATACCAAAACAGGAGAACATTAAAAGACTTATGGAGTGCATTCTATGGGTTGTTGAAATGAAACAAGGAAATGTGAATTAACCAATCCAAAAGAAGTTATAAAGTATATATTACATAATGTGAATGAGGCAGTCCAAAAGCAGTAATCCAGTATGTAGTAAATAACTCTGAAATACAAAAATTTAACTATCCTAACACAATTTAGCTTACAAATGTCTATATATGGTTAATTTTGAGAAGACCATTTCAATAAGTGATATATGAGACATTCTATATCACACTCAATATTAAAAATACTCCTTTTGGACTAGCTTTATTCATTTCCAAGACAAAAATTATGTCTAGAAATTTAAAATAAAAAAGTTTTTATACATAGGGCCACTATTTTTAATATTTAGGTGACAAAATACAAATACATAGAGACAATTATTTCACTTATGTTTAAATTAGCATAGATTTTAACATATTGCTGTATTAAAAAAATGTATTATGTGTAGAAAGATAATTTCTATAGCAGATATGATTTAAAAAATCAGATATTTATAGCTATTTTTTAAAAAGATATAGGTCAATGGTGCTATGGATTTTTCATTAGTGATATGTCTCCTTAGAACAAAAAAACAAAAATACATAGGCATCATTATTATTAATACTATTTCTATCACTGTTCCTAATCTTTGCTCTTTGTCTACTACTATGTCTGGCCTCTGTGCTTCTACCACCTTGCTTGTCTGTATGTTGAAGTCCCACAGTATCTTAACCTACTCTGGTATACCTTCTTTTCTTCACTCTCAGTTCTTATCTTCCTTAACTTCTTAGTGACCTCTAGTAGGGATCCTCTGGGTTGCTTTTGTACATATTCCCTTAGCCCTAGTACTTCTGCTTCTACAGTTTCCTCAACAGTTAGCAGTCCTTTCCCTCCCTTATGCCTTGCCATGTACAGCCTATCTACATCTCCATTGAGGTTGAATGCTCTCTCTGCTGCTAGTGTCTTCCTTGTCTCCCTGTCTAATTCCCTCAGTTCATTCTTGTTCCACCTAACTACTCCTGTGAAATATCTCAACACTGGTATTACCCACATATTAAATGCCTTCATGCTGTTCTGCCCATTCAATGCTGACTTCTGTAGTACCTTCCTTACTCTCCTCTTGTATTCTTTCCTTAGCCTCATCTTTATTTCCTCATGATCTGTTCAGTCTTTCCCTATCACACCTAAGTACTTGTACCCCTCTTTGACTTCCTCTATCTTATCCCCACTCTAACCCTGAATCTCTGATTGCCTTCTCCAATATCTCCACTTGCTTCTGCAACATCTTGTCATGCCTAAACCTATAGTTATTCTGCACCAACTTCTCACATCCTGCTATCAGATGATCTATGCTGCCATTATCAATGCATACACTAAGCTATTTACTTCTGTAACACTCCTAGCATCTACCCTCTCCAACACTTTATTGACCCTTGCTGTCTCTACTGCTAGCTTGCTTTTCTTAGCTTCTCTTGGAACTAGGAACATAGTTCTCTCACCTATTTCTTCCTTCATCATTTCCTTGATTGCTGCTTCAGTTTCTGCCTCTGCTGGTTCTGCTGCTTCTGCCTCAACATCTATCACTTCATCTTTCTTTTGCTTAGCCTGTTCAACTCTCTTTTTCCCCCTACTCTCATCCAACTCTAACTTTCTCACTTTCCCTGCAAGCCTCAGCTCTGTAACTTCTAATCCCATTCTTGCCTTCCTCCATTCTTCCAACATTCTCTTACTGTAACCCCTCTCATCTGGCCTGCCTCTTCTGTAACACTCCAATGCTGTCCTGTTCTGCTCATCTGTTGACTTGGTCTATACTGCCACTTCTCAAGTCCACACTTCCAATTGTGGAGTCCGCCTGTTGTCTGGAGATTCTTAGCACCATAGAAGGCCTGCCAGGAACTGAGGGCCTCTGCTCTATTATGACTTCTCATCAGTGTTTTATTGTGTTTGATTTTGGACTCACATTCTCTTAGGAAGTTGACAACCAAGGCTTAAGAGACCTTCCTGCCCCATGAGATTTCATTTTGGACTGCCCTTGTCCTAGCAAGTTGCCAACCAAGGCTTTAGAGTGCTACCTACCCTGTGAGCTAAGTCAACCAATTTGCTAACCATGATCACAGTTGCTTAACTTCAGCTTACCTGCCATTATTATTATTATTATTATTATTATTATTATTATTATTATTATTAATTGTGCAGAAGAAATGGTTCTTAGTTAATGATTGCAAATTTCAGCAATTTTCATAAAACAATTTGAAAAATTTATGTATGTAGCCAATTGCTTTGCATTATAGAGTAGAGAAAAGTAATGAGCCAACTCTAGATGATACTATGTTGTATCCATGGCTCACTGTTAATCCCTGATTAATACAAGCATCTGTGTGCAGAGCAATTGTCATGGAGTAATCTATGAGATGCCAAATTTATGCTTATTGGATGTGCATAGAATCATTAGTCGCATTGCACTTAAATATATGGAGTAGTGAAATATGCAATGTTTGAAAAAATGTGAATCCATTCTTTCAGTTAAGGCTTTTGCTAACCTCTAGAGCTCCTCTGTAAATGTTATCTAAAACAAACAGAAATATTTAATATTTGTGCATCCTTTGCTAACACTGGTTTTTTGAACAATTGTAATTCAAAAATGTATTTTTTGAGGCAAAATAAAGTAGGAACATAGTGATTTTAATTTTTTGAAAATTTTTCTCTATAATATTTTGCAAGTGTTTGAAATTAAATTTTGACCTTATGCATGCAGTTAGAATTGAATTTATTGATATTCTACATTATTGCAACCTAATCTAACAATGTTTTGAATTAATAAAAATTTATCATGCTAATTGGATTTAAGCCAATTCTCACTGGATACTGAAAATTGTGGAATATATATATATATATATATATATATAATTTAATACCAGAACATGAAATTCCCATATTCCATACTACTTTAAGGAAATTGTTAAACATAGCATGTCTCAATGTGAAATTCATTTTTAATGGAACTATCTATGAACAAATTGACAGTATGGCAATGGGATCGACATTAGGTCCTTCCATGGCTAGCTTTGCCATGGATATAATTGAAAAAGAATTTCAAACACTAAAGATTAATAAACCACTGATATATTACAGATATGTTGATGACATATTTGCGATGTTTGAAGATAAATAAAATGTAGAAAACTTTATGCAATTTTTAAATGGATGCCTACCTGAAATACAATTTACAGTAGAAGAAGAACAAAACCGCAGACTAAATTTTCTAGATATAACAATAACGTTGAACCAACACTACTATGAAACAAAGATGTATCGCAAACCATCAAATACCACGTTATACATTCCTTATCAATCTTTTTGTGACCCAAGTACAAGATCAACACAATTAAGTGCTTATTAAATGAAATTATTATTAAAATCTTTTCAAATTATAATAACATGATTGAATCCATAACTGAATTATATGAAATATTTGAAAAGAACGGCTATCCACATATTGTTAACCAAGCCCTCACCTCAAAGTCTATTGAATGTAACAAAGCAAATGCTGAAGATAAAATACCAATATATTGGAAATTACCATATATTGAGGACAATCAAAATCTCTTAAAAGCACGGATAAAAATCATTAATACACGATTAACATTAACTATGTTAACACCAATTTTGCAATCAAAGAAAACGTCAGACATTTTTAAGAAAAAAATCCTATCGAAAAAATGCTAGTTTCCTTATTTGTTTATAAATGCAATTGTGAAGAATGCAATATTTCTTACATTGGGGAAACTAAGAGCCATTTTATAAAGAAGATCAATGAGCATCTATCAGGTCATCAAATGTCAGAAATATATATGCATCAACACCATGCTAGAAAAAACAATTTTTATATAATAATGAGAACACCCAATGTAATGTTAATGATTTCTACTAATAAATCAGCACTACAAATATGCCCTTTTGAAATCTCTAAGATTGACCATAAGCTAAAATTCAAATTTAGAAAAATTGTGTGACAGCTTTGGTTTACTGGGATTTAATTTGCACCATAATAATTTTCTTATCCCTAGTAGAGTTTGCAGTTGTAACATATTGGCATCAAATTAAAAAGGTATGTAAATGAAATGATGTTTTTCAGACGATATTGCTCTTTAATTCGCATTTTTATAAGTGGATTATACAATAATTTAGTTTTAAGATTTATTGTAGTTCTTTGGAAAGGAAAAAAAGTAACAAAGACTGCTTTCATTCTAACAATGATATCTAAGCAGAATTATTTGCAATAGAGCACAATTAAAATGATGGAAATTTGGATGCAGATTTGCTAAGAAATTCTTTGAAAGATTTAATATTCTTTATGTTGAAATCTCCAAAGATTAATTTGTACCTATTTAAGTTGACCATTCCTTTATATTTCAGAATGCTTTCCTTGAGAACTTTCAAATTCTTGGATGTCATGAAAAAATTATGTGTATAAAACTTTAATATTATACCATATGTTTAGGTGCCATACAAGCTCTAGAAATTTTAAAAATTGGCTGCCACCAGCTTTTTCAATTACCATAGCTTTGGCTCATTCATCTCCTTAAATACTTAGCTAATGAATGCCAGCAAAATAAACATAGATTGACTAGATATTTTTCAATGAATTGCTTAAAATTTGAAATGTATATTATACCTAAATATTCATGTCAATCAAACATTTTGGAAAAATATGTAATTCTCTTGACAAAACAAACATAAAATTGGACATAAGTAAATTCAGAAGTAAACTGTGTTAAGCTACTTTCATTGTTATTACAAAGAACACTATAAAATTGTGAGCATAGTGATGTAGACAAGGAACAATTTTGGGGGTTATTAATTACCTGATTTCATATTTCAATACTAATGATAGTGAAGATTTGCTTAGTTTAAACAAGAAGAGAAAGATAATTTAGTATTTTTTCAAACAAAATATGATATCATTCAAATTCTGAATGCGTTTAAATTTCACTAAAAATAATAAAATTTGCAAATAATTTCAAAAAATTATTGAAAACATGAGGTTTAATTGAAATAGCAAAAAATTCGATTTTTAATTTTTTTTCTGTTTACATATTTTTTAGGATTACCAAAATCTGTATTTGGTCAATATTTACAATGTACAGGGTTTTGGTAATTCGATGTGTTATGAATACTTAAATGGCTAGGGTTACAATATATTTGAAAAATTCAGTAAAATAACCTCTAAATGCATATTTTCTAGTATTTAAAATCAGTATTATGAAATATGCCATAGAAATGTAAGGAAAGCTAAATTTGAAATAGCTTCAATTTTTCGAAATAGTTTGAAAACTTATAAATTGGTATTTCAGTTCGTCTAATTAATAAAGCTTTAAATGCTTACCATTATATTTTTTCAAATGCCGCAATTATCTGAGGGAAGTGTTAACCATGTTCGTCTGAAAATTTAGCCAGACCCTTCTGAATTAGTCAAGATGATGAATTTTCAATCTCATGCGGACACTGATTGTTTTAAATTTCGTTAACAGATCGTCAACAGTTTCTTTGAAATCGTCAGCTCATCCATTGCCTAAGAATTTTTTTTGATACAAAGAGCATTGCTTCCCATGCTTGACGTTGTTCAATTGGCATTAATTTTGCAAAGGTTTCATCTTTGAACAACTTCCTGATGTCAGGAACATTAGAACACCTTCTTTTAGTTTGGCATCAGACAATTTTGGAAAAATGCTCTTTAGATATTTCAAAGCTGTTGAATATTGGCCTTCCTACTTCTACACAGAAAATTTAGAATCCACAAAACAGGTGAATTTTAAGTGATTTACCGCCAAATGCCTTCATCCCAGTAAATATTGAACTGTTGTAACGACGTCGTTTTTGTGGTGTATTGGCATTGAATTGTTTGAATGGCGATTATAGCGCAGTTTAGTGGCAGTGTATAATTCCGTCTTGCAAAAAATATTTAAAAATAGGAATAATTTTAGTATTATGACAATTTGCAGATAAATTTTTTAAAAACTGCATTTTTATTGATACTTTGTCATTTTATTGTGAAAAGACATTGTTTTGTAATGTTGTTTTAGTGCCGTTAGTATGTCAGCAACGTCATTATGACAGTTCTGTTTACTGGGATGTTCTTCGAAATTCAAACAGAGTAGACCACAAATTGACCAAACTTTCTTTAGTGGTAAATTTGACTGGATTGCATCTCCCACTATCATAAAATAGGAGCAAACACAATCACCACAAAAATGGATTCGACTTCCACCTACTGAAAAAATTTCCATGCTGACCTTTGTTTAAATGCAGATTCAAACACGTGTTTTTCAAGGCTTCACAGTCAGTTTGGTTATTGGGAGTACGTTTTAGAAATTCATTTAATTTTTATAAATATTTATCATTTATCTTTGAATACTGTTAAAAAATGGACTAGCTGTTACATTACAAAAAATTATTTTGGTATGATATATAAAAGCAGACATTCCAAGTCCCCAGAAGTTACAATGAAGCCCCCGTATTTTTGTTTTCTTTCATGCAATCCGCATATTTATATGACTTTAATCCTTCATATTTTAAATTGTGTTCAATGATTATAAATTTAAAAATTTTCAAAGGTTCACTGGTCTATTGTGCAGCTAAGTGTTCTATATTAATTTCAAAAACATGTTATAACTGTAATAAATAGCATCATCCACTAAAAATGAATGGTATGTAAATGTATGTAATGCGTTTTAAGGCTATGCTTTATGTTTGGATGCAAATGATAATAACACATTGCTTTGAACTCCATGAATGGTTTTCGACGTAAATTTAAATAAAGAGAATGCTTGCAACCTGTTCACAAGGAAAACAGGCAAATTTTCGAAAGTAAAGAGTTAACTTTATAAATATTTCAATCCTATTATTTGCTCATTTACAAACATCTTATAAAATATTTCTTTTTGATATATGTAATTATGAATGCATTTGTGAGAAAATGTGGGGCAAATTGGTAAATTATCAGTTTCAAACCTGTCAATTTTTTTTGGATCTGCCCTTGAATATTAGGTATATCTTTGAAAATATAATTTAATTTAGTCATGCTTAAATGGAGGATATGATTGCATCCAACATTACTTCTATATTATCAATGTGCCACACTAATTAAGACTAGCCAATCACTATGTACTTTACATGAATTGATTGGCAGTGAATATACTGACATCTACCTCAATAAGTTCAATAAAAATATGAAAAATGAAAATTCATTGTTTCTGTAAGATCTGGGAGAAGGTCAGTATACTCAATACCATAAAAAAATCATCTCTTATACCTAGCAATTTCAAGAAGCAAAAAATTTGTTTTCTGAAACTTTCACGTCTTAATGTATAGGTGTGAATATACTAAATGGTGGAATTTGTAATATAAACACATATGTAATATAAACACATAGGTGAACAATTGAAATTTTCTAAAAGAATTAAAGCAGGTTTAAAAATGTAATTTTAGGATTTCAGATTTTCCGTATGGCTATAAAACTAAAACATGACAATTCTTATATGAACATTCGGATACATTAGTTTTTTTGAAAAATACATCAAAAGATAATTCAAAAATTGGAGAAACAGCTTCAGCAGTGGATAATCAATCGAATTATCCCCATATGATTAATGCTATATTAAGAAGTCTAGTTTCTTCCATTGTGAAGAATTTGAATATTGGAGAAACTAAGCAACATTTTATGACAAGAATTGATGAATTTTTTTTGGCACACCTAAGATTGGAAGTTTATATGCACATACGCCAACCAAGAACACAAGTAGTATAAATGTAAGAACACAAAATTCTAACATCAAAGAAGCTATAATANTAAGAAACAATTTATCAGAGCTCTTTATTCTTCAGTAAAGGAATAGCTGACAGCTATTTATATATAATAGTTCAACGTCTAGACTGTCAAAAGAAGCTTATTCAATTCTATTAATGCGACAATACTGCACATGTTTCTGTTTAAAAAAACGAGTCTTTTTTAAATATTGGAGTTATATTTGTAATATTTGTGGATAATTTGATGTACGTATTGTACAATTAAATGCGAATAATAGATGCTTAGCAAAGTAGATTGTACACTCTTCATAGCACTGCTTCCACATGAAATGTTTTAATTTAAATTAGTCCCAGATTTCCAGAAAAATGCAAATCAAATGTTGATAACATCTAAATGGGCCTAATATGCCAAGAAAACTGTCAAATTATTAGATGATTAACAATGATTTGGAAAATAACATCGAAATTCAAATAATTTATTTCGAAGAACAATTGAAGAACAAATTAATGAAGAATGGATTCCTAAATTATTCAAAAGCCTTGTAAAACAACTTTGACTGAAATTCAAAAAATTGAAGAGAATTGTAAATTACTCAAGAATAATTCGACATCCATGAATTGCAAGAAGAAGAATATTAATTATAGAATAGGATGTGTAAGTCTAGAAGAGAGAGAGGGAGAGAAAGAGATAAAGAGAGAGAATGCTTCTATTATTCAAAGTTAAATATAGCGTAGTTAGTAATAATGTGGATTACGACCATTTCCACAATCAGAAGGAAGTTTTTGTTGACAATTCTACTGTGACAATAGTTAAGTTGCGAAAGAATAATGTTCCAAAAAAGTATGAAAAAAATTGTTCAATCTTATAACACATTTTTTGAGAGAAATAAGGTCTTATTTATAAATACAAATAGTATCAAAAGTTTTGAGTCATTCTTAGAAAAAAAATTTGCCTATTTAGTAATTTGTCAAACTCATTAATGTTGTAGACTTTGTCTTTACTACTGCTAAGGCCTAAAAGTTTGAAGAAAGGCAACTATCTAGATGGTTTATGTATAAGAAAAAAAGTATTCCAGATGTTCAGAAGACTTTACCAATCAATCGAATTATATATTCTGTATTAGAAAAACCGTAGTTTTGTTCTCTTTTCAAAAATTTTCATGATGCTAGTTTAGACATTAAGAAACATTAAGAGTTTCATAAAATGAACAAAATTAAATCTTTATTATATTAAGCTTACAAAAATATATTTTCCTCAAACTAAACTGAAAAAAATATAAGATCATAAATAGAAAGAACACTGCTGGAAACCCAATTCTTGATATGACATCAATTATATGTGGGTAATTCAATTGATTATTCGATTCCGAAATGGACATTTCTCCAAGTGTAGAACTATCCTTTGATATATTTCTCTAAAATGCATATATTATAATTGTTAGAATCGTTATTTGTATCTAAAGCTATAACAACAGAGGGTTTCTGACTCCCCAAGAGTCAATGTTTTCAAATTTGATGAAACATTATTCAGAAATTTTGCTAATGGTTCAACTTCAAATATTTTAGTAATATATAAAGATATGTCCGCTACAAAAAAATTTAAATTAATAATTTTTTTTCAAAATAAGGACTTGTTTGAGTCTTTATATGATCTCAAAGTGTTAATCTGTAATTCTGATATTCTGCAGAAATTGAATCAAATTGTAGATGAATGCAATTACTCCCCCACATTGTTCAGTATGTTCAGAGTAGCTAAAATTATAAGACTTAATTTCTTTTTGTGTCAGGACTTCAATCTTCCTGTTCAACATTAGTCTTAGTAACAATTTTTTTAAATAAGTTTAAGTGCTGTTGTCAACGACACTACATACATCAAGAAGATCAAATCTAGGATTTTCTCTCAAACATTATCTTGGAAGCAATGATTTCCAGTTTATAAAATCCCTTAATGGAAACTTAAATGAATCTATTTCAGTGAATATTAGTAGTATAATTAGCAAATGCAGAAGTGCCCTAATCTTGCACTGAAGCTTTAATTTAATTTTATAATTGAAATCCATTCTTGAAATTTACCTGATTCCATTTTGCAAGTGAATCAATTTCCATCAAAAAGTTCGATAACTAAACATCAGTTCTTGTGCTAATTAAAACTACAATGCAATAGAAAATGCTATTGCTGCACTAGTGTGTTACTACTAAATAACGTATATTAATGCAGAAAATATTTTGTGTAATTAAACATTATTTAAATAAGGCAAATTGCAGAGATATGGATTTCATAGTGTTATTATATGATACGTTTTCTTGAAAAAGGTGAACAACTTGTAATAATTGCATAAGATTTAGGAAGTTTATGCATATACCTTAATTTTATTGATCATATATATACTTTGAAAATTGGCTGCTGCTCGATTAAGACAGTACGCAACCAAATTTTTATATAGTAACTTTTTGTTTTTTAGCAACTTTATCTAAAACCCACAATAAACATATTCATAGACATGCAATGTAACTGGTAGTTAGTTTTACTTTGCTACAATAATCAGATTTGGTAGTAAGCAACAGATGGTAAGTTTGTATTTAAATCTAGCCTAGACATTCATTCTATATAAGTTCAAATGTTCAAGATTAATTATTATTTAGATTAGACATTTTGCTAATAATATTCCCACATATTGATGAACAAGTTCAGGAATGTAATCCAGTGTTAGTTGTGTCCCTCTGGAAGACATTTTCCTGAAAATTTGCTATTTTATGCTGAAAACTTAAAAATATTTGTTGCTTACTTAGAATTGTACTCATATTTTTACAATTGAATGAGAAAGTTTATGTGTCTTGCTACAGAAATGCATTTTTTCACATTATTAAGTTATATTTTTGAAGGTTTCTTCTGGTTGCCCTAGTTATACCCTATTATTGAGATTCAAGGTAAAAGGTACTTGATTAGCAGCTTTTGAAAATCAACAATAAAACCTAGAAATATATTACACCATCTCATTTGATGTACTTAAAGGAAATTTAGGTTTTATATATATATATATATATTTAGGTATATTTATATATATATATAATATATAATATATATATATATATATATTTAGGTATATTTATATATATAATATATAATATATATATATATAATATATAATATATATATATGCATATATATTACAATTACACTTTAACGGATTCATTGATATAATCATCAATGCATAAATTCAAAGGATATTCATTAAGCAATATTTTCAAAATGATTGATTCATTTTTTAAGTAATATTTATATGTTGATGGAAATGCTTTACCTCATTAGCGGGTTGCTTTCTACGGTAAAAATATGTTACAACAGCAAACTCCACTAAAGAAAAAAAACCCTGACTGTGCAAAACCAATTCCACAAGTCCAAAGCAGTGATAAAATTCGTCTAAATATGAATTTAGTTTATGATTAATCATAGGGAATCGTGGAAGAATCAAGGCTTACTTGCACTATTGATGCATTAGTAGAGGACAGTAAAATTGCTAAGAAACTTGACATTCCCCAAAATGATCGCAAGATTTCAGAACGAACATCAATCCAAAAGGTAATGAATGATATAAAAACAATCAAGATTGCTGGAAAGTAGTTGTTCAATATGTAATGGCTTGATAATCTTTCCAGATCAAACTTCAACTCAAGGTTTGGATATTGGCCTAAATCCAGTTACACTGACATTAATAGAATTAAATACAATTTTTACGAGATTTAACCATAATTTACTATCAATTTTTGAAATCTGTAGATTTCCCTAAATAAGATTTAAATGCTTATAACACTAGAAATAAGGAAGATATTCAAAAAAGCCTAGTTTTTCTACTCTAATTTATGGATAGCACACAACCTCTGACTTTGAGGATGGCTGGGCAGGCTCGCGCAGTACTTTTTTAGAAAAAAAATGTTACAGGGTAGTTTTTGTTCTCATGGGCAGGGATTTCAATTCTTCATAGGAATTGGTAATTGATAGCATTGCGGAAATTGGAATTTGAATTGACTACATCGTGAGTGTGGAAATTGAATTTAAAATTGAAAACAATTAACAATTAGCAGAATTGATTTAGAAGTTAGCNTGATAGTTTAACCCATTTTTTAAAGGTAATTCTGTGAATATAAAGTAAGAATTCAAAATTTTATGACATAAATTTTATTAAACAATGTTACTAGAAGCTTAATTCTTTATAAATAGAGACAAATAGCTACAGATTTCAAATAATGTGTGTAGATATTGTACATCAATTTCCATAAGAATTTCTTAAGCCTACGCAACAAATCGATTTGTCCATATTTTTTGAACTATTTTATTCATAGATGTTACAAAATATTGAAAGCCGTTTTCATGGACACATCTATGGAGTTGGGCTCAATCATGAAGATTTCTTCTAAAACTTATTTATGTGTCTGAAGTACATGCAAATATTTTTTTTCAATGAGAAATCAGATTTTCCATAAGCTTTCCAAGGCTATTGTTCAGATAATGAAGGGCAGAGATTTCAATTCCAATTCTCAGCAATACAATCCCAATTTCTATTCCAAAGGATCAATAATAGCTTAAATTACAATTCAATTGTCATTAAAACTTATAAAATTAGTAGCATTAAATTATTATCTTGGATAATTGCAAATTTGAGTCAATTATCAAAATTATATTGAACCATTGTCAATTAAGCATGTCTCTTCTCATTTACATGATTTGAAATTGAAGTCATTGTGAGAAAGATAACAATGCCGTTCTTCTAAATAGATTGCAAATACGAAAATGAATTCGTCAAATCTGAAGTAAATCGTCTCATTTTGTTTGAGTTCTGATACCTTAGATTCAGTTCTGCAGGACTCTGCTCTATGGAATGTCGTAAAATATGTCTGAAGAACGAAGTTCATTTTTAAGAAATCCATTTTGTCTAAACAATTATTTTGTATAATAGTGGATATTCAATAGTTGATCAAGATTTGAGACGGGTTGGACCAATGATACTTCGATTTTAAATTTCTATTTCATACTATGTGAATTTTTAATATTAAAAATATGAAAGCAAAGAAGTTAAATTTTTTTACTTCCCTAATACAGGTAACCAAATGAAAAAAAAGTAGATGCATCAGTATATATATATATATATATATATATATTTATATTTGTCCTTTTATATATGCCTGGTAAGTATATTTGGGTATTTTGACNTATTTCAATGTGTAAAGATATAGCGTCAATTGCAGAGGAGAACATTTTTAAATTTATAATTCATAATTTTCAAAGAAGGATTCTAATAAACTTTATAAATTAATCGATATAATCCACGTCATAAATTGGGCGATTGGGCTTTTCTTTTTTGGATTAGGTGGTGTTCTAACGACAATTTCCAATGCTAACTTCTAAATCAATTCTGCTAATTGTTAATTGTTTTCAATTTTAAATTCAATTTCCACACTCACGATGTAGTCAATTCAAATTCCAATTTCCGCAATGCTATCAATTACCAATTCCTATGAAGAATTGAAATCCCTGCCCATGAGAACAAAAACTACCCTGTAACATTTTTTTTCTAAAAAAGTACTGCGCGAGCCTGCCCAGCCATCCTCAAAGTCAGAGGTTGTGTGCTATCCATAAATTAGAGTAGAAAAACTAGGCTTTTTTGAATATCTTCCTTATTTCTAGTGTTATAAGCATTTAAATCTTATTTAGGGAAATCTACAGATTTCAAAAATTGATAGTAAATTATGGTTAAATCTCGTAAAAATTGTATTTAATTCTATTAATGTCAGTGTAACTGGATTTAGGCCAATATCCAAACCTTGAGTTGAAGTTTGATCTGGAAAGATTATCAAGCCATTACATATTGAACAACTACTTTCCAGCAATCTTGATTGTTTTTATATCATTCATTACCTTTTGGATTGATGTTCGTTCTGAAATCTTGCGATCATTTTGGGGAATGTCAAGTTTCTTAGCAATTTTACTGTCCTCTACTAATGCATCAATAGTGCAAGTAAGCNAATATCTACACACATTATTTGAAATCTGTAGCTATTTGTCTCTATTTATAAAGAATTAAGCTTCTAGTAACATTGTTTTTGAATTCTTACTTTATATTCACAGAATTACCTTTAAAAAATGGGTTAAACTATCAAGAGTCAATGACTACACTAAAAACTGCTAAATCTCAACCTAGGAATTTTCTGAATAAATATTTTTTGAAAAAACAAAAACTAAAGTCGATTGAATAGCAATGTTTGAATTACCTACCTGTAATGAAGTACAAAATGTATTCATGATTGCTAATGTCAATAATTTTGAAGTTTCTTAGGGAAAGGTGGCTAGTAGATACAGAATTATCTTTATCTTCCCAATGTAACAAAACTTCATCAGCTGTAGATCCATCTAAATAATGCAGAAGGTTTAATAATGATAATTAAGGCTAGCTAAAACAGTTATTTTAATAATTTAATTGTTAAAGTATATAATATTGAGATGAATTTTTTAAAATTCACAATTTTTTAATTTTTGAATTCAGAGAGATATGATACTTACAAGTTTCAAAAATAACTCTACAACTTTGAGTATCAAATGGGAATTGTCTTAGATCCATAGGGCATGATAGTTTTGAATAAATTCTAAATATATTTAGATTAGGTTGTAAAATTGAATAAAAGACTCAATTCAACTTTAACAGGAATTTATTGGGGAACAAAAAATCTACATATATAACATAATGAAATAGAATTGAAAATCTAAGGCCGGTTTTACATTGTCAGTAAGTAATTAAGGTAAAGTACCAAATTTTTATTTCACGGTTGTGCAAGAAACCTATGTAAAGTAAAGTAAGGCTTCAACTAGATAAATGCACAATCTGTTGCATTGGATTCTTAAGTAGGCCTTTATTGATCTCAATTTGTAAGTCAGTGACATTATACTAAACAAATTTATTATTGTAAAATTAATAGAATTGAGGGTTCGTTGTGCTGTTCTAAATAGTGCATATGGGTGAATACAGGGGTCAAAACATACGCAGATATATGCCATATGACTTCCACTTATTATGATTTGATACCCCATAGATTCAGAAAATTATAGCATGAATATTTGTATTCCCTGATTTTCAATTGTCAGTTAGCGTAAAGCAGCTGTAAATTCTAGGATTACACCCTGGGAAGACAAAGTTTTACAATTTAAATAATTAAGGTTTCCCAATAATTTGATCTAAAGCGAATTCATTCTTTATTAAAGGTGATTGATGGTTGTTTGATAGTGACCGGAACATTTGAAATAGATTTGTTTAGATATTTAGCATAGCACTTCTTATATAGAAAACAATGTTCCTAAACCCAAAAAGCTAAAATTATTAGCTGATATTACATCGCAAATAATATTATATTATACTAAACAATTTTTGGCTCAAAGGAAGATATGTCACCCCAAAAATTTACCTGAATATATGTCACTCTTCCATAGCACTTAAGTCACGAACTGGATGGGACTGAAGAAAAATGTTCATGCGGGCTGCGGACAAACTATCAAAATTGTATATTTTATACAATTTCTATTTACAGTATATTGTCAGTTTGTTTTGAAGCAAGAATTGAACAAGTCATTGCAGGCTTTTAATTTTATGTTGGTTTGGCAGTTTTTTCATACTATTTCTGCTTCCAGCATTGGTATTGGAAAAATTGTGTCAAATTAATGTTGATAAAAAAGGAGTATTTAAACTGTATCTAAACATTGAGAAGATTTTTGCCGGATCTAGTCGTTGGAAAGCGTCGCTGCTGATGCCACACCTAATCCATAGCTGCAGAGCAGAAATTCCAGGCTAACTTTTTCTCGACTTTTATATACTCGAATATGGCAAGAAAGCTATTACCTTTTTAAAAAAGCACTATATTTTTTAAATATTCGTTTACAACAAAATTGTGAAAAATGTTTTTTTGTCCAAAATGCCCCATATTTTAACAAACTTAGAGCATCATTAGAAATAATTTGGGTGAACTGTGCCAATTTCAGCATGGCCATTGAAAAAATCTCCATCATTAAATTCTGACATCGTAAAATTTCAATTTTTGTTACAATATTTGTTGATTATAAAGGACTACTATACATTCCTAACCAATAGATCTGCTTAGATAATTCAAATTTGCATATTATGTAGCTCACGGAATTTTGCAAGATGCAAGAATAAACTTATATATAGTGAATATCTGAGTTCCTAAAAGCGCCCCAAGCCATCCTTACTTAGTGTACCAGGGATTTGGAGTTGGAGCTGGAGCCGGAGTCCGCTCCAAGGCGTTTTTTGAAAAGCTATTTTAATAATTCATGAAAATTTTAAAAATTTTGCTAAAATGTAAAAAAATCAATAAGTTGATAAATATCCGTAGTAGTGAATGTATTTTGTTGCTGGAGTCTGCAGCAGCAGCTTCATATTAGTGCCCCGNACATTTTTTTTCTAAAAAAGTACTGCGCGAGCCTGCCCAGCCATCCTCAAAGTCAGAGGTTGTGTGCTATCCATAAATTAGAGTAGAAAAACTAGGCTTTTTTGAATATCTTCCTTATTTCTAGTGTTATAAGCATTTAAATCTTATTTAGGGAAATCTACAGATTTCAAAAATTGATAGTAAATTATGGTTAAATCTCGTAAAAATTGTATTTAATTCTATTAATGTCAGTGTAACTGGATTTAGGCCAATATCCAAACCTTGAGTTGAAGTTTGATCTGGAAAGATTATCAAGCCATTACATATTGAACAACTACTTTCCAGCAATCTTGATTGTTTTTATATCATTCATTACCTTTTGGATTGATGTTCGTTCTGAAATCTTGCGATCATTTTGGGGAATGTCAAGTTTCTTAGCAATTTTACTGTCCTCTACTAATGCATCAATAGTGCAAGTAAGCCTTGATTCTTCCACGATTCCCTATGATTAATCATAAACTAAATTCATATTTAGACGAATTTTATCACTGCTTTGGACTTGTGGAATTGGTTTTGCACAGTCAGGGTTTTTTTTCTTTAGTGGAGTTTGCTGTTGTAACATATTTTTACCGTAGAAAGCAACCCGCTAATGAGGTAAAGCATTTCCATCAACATATAAATATTACTTAAAAATGAATCAATCCATTTTGAAAATATTGCTTAATCAATATCCTTTGAATTTATGCATTGATGATTATATCAATGAATCCGTTAAAGTGTAATTGTAATATATATGCATATATATATATTATATATTATATATATATATA
>CABFPE010000330.1:597708-617108 GCA_900660155.1 Hofstenia miamia | reverse complement strand
AAATGTATAAATAAAAATATATCTCAAATTGGTATATATCAATGCTAGAAGTGTAGGTGCAAAGCTTAGTAAACTTAAAACATAATTAATTTTTGTGTAGTGACACCTAGGTGAATGGACCCATGTACCCATATTTTATTCTAATGGAAACTTGATATATTATTCATTCTACTATTCGCTAAGACATTAAGGACTTTCTGTGGTAGATTAGTATATTTACTGGAGAAACATTATTATATATTTCGTTGAAGTTGCCTCATCAATCTTGCAGATAGTCACCAAAAAATTTTTTATTTCTGAATGAAGCACATGTTCCTTTTCGATTATTCGAAAACAAGTCACGGCAGGAGACCCTATCACATCTCCAAATCTGTGTTATATTTCTTTTTCTGAATTGTCGATATCTTCCAAAACCAAAGATTATTTCAAATTCACTGGCGTATAATCATCATTCTAACATTTCAAAAATTACAAGTCAAATTACATATTTATAGAAACAAACCTACAATCATTGTTATTGCCACTATTTACCAAATTATATATATATATATATATATATATATATATTGTCGCATTGGTATGAAATCAGCTAACTATTCTACTATCCTAGCTTATTGAGGGTTTCGATTCAATGCATGGACTTATGGATGCTACAAAAATAATTAACTCCTCCTGCTATTACTTGGGCCTTTACTCTTTGTACTTTATATAAATGATCTGCCTGATTATTGCTTAAACTCTGCTCCGTATATTTTTGTAGATGATGTCAAAATTATATCAAACTCACTTGTATTATATCAGAAGATTTGCCAAACATTAGTAAGTGGGCTGACTTAATAATCTGTCGTTTAATGTAAAGGTGTGTTCCCACTATCGACTTTTATCATCTGTCAAGAAATCGGTGATAAAAGTCGATAGTGTGAACACTCTATCTGCTTTTTTATCGGCTGATAAAAGTCGATAGTCTGAACGCTCCATCCGATTTTTTGGCAAAACAGCCAGATTACTGTCATCTGATAATTTATCAGCTGATAAAAGTCGATAGTCTGAACGGTACTAAAACTAGTCGAATAGCTACTTGAAACTAATTGCTTACTTCTCAAGTAGGGAACAGACTTCCAAAACGTAAATTATTGTGGTTGAAATATTTCAACTTCAAAATGTGCAAACATTGTTTACATTCCAATGCAAACCAATCCATAAACAGATGTTGTTGTTTTTCTTACTGTCAATCAAAAGATGATAATTTATCATCTGATAAAAAATCGATAGTCTGAACACTCTTCCAACTCCGCTTTTTCTGATAAGAAATCGGATGATAAAAAATCACCAATGTGAACGAAAATAATTGCATTTTCGATTAAAATCTGCTGATAAAAGTCGATAGTGGGAACACACCTTAAACAAATTCCATTTGATATCATTTCCGCATTCCTCGAGTAAGTCAATAAGTTATTATTATGATATCATAACTTGCGAAGACAATGTAAAATATTTTGGCACCTACATTACACGTAACCTCAAATGGGAAATGCATATTTCTAATAGAATGAGATACTCTAATATTTCATTTGTGGATATCAAAAGAACTATCCCGTTCACTGTGAATTATGCTGTCAAACTAACATTGAATAAATCTTTAATTTTTAGTAAGCTATTGTACTCTTCCCAACTATGGTATCCCTCAATAAACGATAATTTGGAGAAGCTACAAAAGAAATGTGTAAAATGGATTACTTCTGGATTTGATTATAAAGAGAGATAGAAAAAGATCTACCTATTACCCATTTCACTGCAACTACAATTCAATGACCTACTATACTTCAACAGATTCCTAAATGGCAAATATGATACACACATCTTTGATTTCATATCATTATACATTTCTTTGAAAATATGTCTTCGAACAAATAGTAAGGTCCATTTTAGGACTCAAAAAATAATCAATGGTAGAATGTCACAATTCTATTTTAACAGAATTATAACTTTAGCCAATTATGTTCAGATATCGTCAGAAACAAACTTATTGATTGATAAGTGCGCCAATAGAACAGAGCCACGTAGTCAAATATCTGGGAGTGGAAATAGAGAAAAATCTTCATTGTCAGCAATTTGTAAGCTTCAATATCAGAAAAATGGCATCGTCAATCCAATACCTCAATACCTTGAGATGTGCTGTCCAGGGAAAGAAGATCATAAATACCCCTACAACGAACCAGCTTGCATACGCTTGCGTACTACTAAATGGAATACCACTGAAACAACAAGCGCGATTAAATACTATCTTTAAAAGGTAAATTTCTACGATGTTTTTTGTCAAACGGCAGCAAACCAGAAGGCTTCTTAAACATCACATTATTTGGCGCCCAGTTACTACAGTCAATACTTGACACCAGTGAATCTTTATAGACAAATTAATGTTATGAGCACTCAAAATCTTTTCAATAGCAAATTTATAATATAATAATAATATGGCAAAAATCTTACACAGTAATTACTACAATCCTGTGGAACAATTTAGACAATAATATAAGAAATGCAAAGAACATAAAGTTATTTAAAAGATTGTTAAAAGAAAACTTATTAAACAAACAATACGATTTTGGAACATCAAATAGGCTGCATGTATGGCAGAATGAGAGAGTGATATAATTGTAAATATGTATAATGGGTGTTTTTTATTTTAATTTTTATCAGTAGTTTGTAGCCTAGTTTGTAATGTACATTAATATATATATATTGTATAGCATACATTTTGTAAATAGGTTTATATCATATATATATTGTACTACATTGTATTACAAACGAATAAAGGCTAATTAACATTAATCCTAAAATAGCAAAAAAGAAACTGAAAGAAATCTTCTGGAATTACTTCATAAGAGAATATGACATAAATAATAAATAAATGTAGCTATTTTTTGGAATATTTTGCAAGATTTGTAGGCTTTTACATGTGAGATTTTATTAAATGTTCCTGTTATATTTAAGGTGTAATCTGATTATTATTATTTTTTAAGATTTGTATATTAGATCGTTTTGTAAACGCTGCTTAATAAAACTATTTACTACTACTACTAAATGTAAACGCGATATAATTTAAGTTTTGTAGTAACTGGAAGAGAATAAGGAATGTTTCTACAAAGTTTGATTAATAGAGCATAGCATGTTTTAAGCCTTTTGGGGATATGTACCTTTACAACTGAAGAAGCATGGAGTGATTCAAAATTGATTGTTAAGGAATCACTAGGCGAAGGCCCACCAAACACAAGGAGCATTGTTTTGCTTGTATTGAGAATAATTTCATTGTGAATACACCATTCAATGCATTATTCAGAACTTGTTTAAGGGAGGAAAGGTCAGGATTTGAGCCTTTTACATCGTCAGCAAATAGACGAAACACAAGTGGCTGGTAAATAATTGATAAGAACTATAAAAAGAAGTGGACCTAATCGTGAGGCCCTGACGCACACCACTTGTGGCAGCTGTATATTTTGAGACATAATCATTAACTCTCACACTGGTAGCAATCAGATAAGTAAGAAGCAATTAGTTTAAGCAAAGATCCGCCAAGGGAAATCTTGCTTATGGGACGATAGTTGGCTAGGGTACTGTTAGAGCCACCTTTGAATACTGGCCGAACATATGCTATTTTCCAGCACTTGGGAAAAACTTCATGGAAAAAGAGCGCCAAGAAATGTTTTGACGTGGAATGCCAGACCCTTATTCTGTGATGCAAATCCCGGAAATTCTTCAGGGAGCCTTTCTAAGCCACAGCCAAGTGAGCACAATTTCAGGGCAAGTGCAACATCATCTATTTATTATAGAAAACTTGATATTCAACTAAAATGGGACCAAACCGTTTCAAAGTTAAATTCTTTCAGAATTAAGCAGTATAAATCTAGGTCTATTCTTTTTCAAAACACAATGTTAACATTTTTTAAGCTCATCAAGAAATTACCACCGTATAATATCATTTCAATGACAGAATTCCAGATCAAAGCACTTTACCTGCATTAAAAATGTTTTGAAAAAATCATTCATTAATACCGCTATTCAAACTTGGAACTCAGTACCTAAAGAGATAAAGAACATTGAAAAATTGCAAGCTTTTAAGAAGCTCATTAATATTTTCCTTAAGCAAAAGTATATCTCGGGTAAAGCATGGCTAGGATTAGGGTTAGGTTGAATTTGAACCAACATATGTCAGAAATTGACTGGTGTAAATGCCAATTACAACTATCCATCTGTCTAATTTACCTTATAGCTATGCATTGATGCGTTATGTGAACATTTTGTGTCTTAGAAATATATGCAAAAATTCAACAAAACCCATTAGTAGGTTGAACTGTTGAAAATTCCCGCGTGTTAACTAGAACGAAATGTTTTTAATGAAATAGTCTGTCTTTGTAAAGAAGGTAATAGCAGAGGTTGGTTTTTGATTCACGAGGGTAAGTAGTTCTTATATTTTGAAATGTGAAATTATCTTTTTCTGTAAAACTTATACAACTAATAAAATTTCGGAATCTTCTAGAACAAATGCATATAGATACATTTTTATAGTAATGACTAATGACTGGTTATTCAGCACCTTCTCCATGTTTAAGAATGAAAATCAAAAATTGCTTATGCTTTAATTAATGCTGCCATCTCTTAGAGGGTAAAAAAAGAAAAATTCATGATAAATTTTAGGCATGGGAAAATACATTTAATGAAGAAATGTTCTAAAACTGCTATCATCACAATTGATTGTTGCAAAAAATGAATTCAATATAAATATTAAGTGTATAAATTAAAAGAAAATGATACATTTTATAAAGCTAGCATCATTGTTAGTTTGGTTGATGCTAAAACAAAAAAGAAATTATCTGATTGGTTTATTATCATTGCCTAAAAACAACTGAATTTAAGAAACAATATAAAAAATATCCTTGCGAACAATGCGCATGGAGATGTGTTTAATTTTAATTACAAGTGATTTATAAGTTGCGGTGAATAGATTAAATGCTAATGTAGTTGTTACAAAGCTCAGGTTTCAATATTCATATATATTTAGTAATATTAAGTCTTTGCTAAACAAATATCGATTTTCTCTAAACAATATCTAAAATAGAATTTACATAAATTACGCTAAATATCATAATACCCTTCAATACTAAATATGCAAAAGATAAACAACTGTATCTATTAATTAATCAACCTTCATATCTAAATTATTTGATAATTGATATATGTTATGCAAACATTTGCTTCAAACCGGGCACCAACACTGACATTGGTTAGGTAACTTTTCATGAAACAATCATCTTGTATATTTTATTCGGTTTACAACTTATCGACTATTACCAAATCAAATCCGGTGTGCCATCTGGCGGATATGAAGAAACTTAAAAACAACGTTAATATAAACACGCAGAAGATACTGTCATCGTGCCCATATTTAAAGATAAATCTTGACATGTATAATGTCCCCCCGTCAGTTTTCCAAATTTGATCTGACTGGATAAATCAAAAAATTTTTCGTAAAGAATTGAAAAATTTAAAATTTAGGGTAATGAAATGCAATTTTTAGGGTCTATTTTGTCAATATTTTCAAAAATTGAGTAATGATGATGATGTCCTCCTGCGTATGCCCCTGACCACTATGTTTCCATATTTTTACATAATGGAATTGTATGTGGTGTGGAACAATGTTTTTACTGTGGAATTTCATGTTCGATAATGTAACTTGCAAGAAATAACATGGAATTGGCGATATGAGATCATAGCGAATGGCTTTTAAAATCACTAGATTTTATAATAATCCTATTTTCAATCAACTTGATCAATGTGGGAAACGCAATAAGAATCCAATTAGAAATCAAAGTATGTATTTAATACTTCATTATATTTGTAATCAGTGCAAACCAAAAATGTTTTCTTGTTGATCCAATTTTGGGAATTTAAATACCTCATTATTAACAGAATAGCAAAGACAACATATTTGCCTCAGACACTTTCGAATACAGTACGCAACATAGACGCCATATACATTTCAAAAAAATTCATAATTTGTAGAGCTGCGTTTTAAATTTTCGAGTGATTCCATACAAAAATTCTTAAAGTATTAATGATGCATAAAATTAATCAACATTTATATCAGAAAATATTGATATGTTATGAAATCACTGAATCATCAAAAGCACTCCCAAAATGTGTGTTCAAGTTATTTCAATTTTTGGTATTAGATAAATAATTTTGATTAAATTACAATGATAGCTATCATAAATACATTATCGGAAAATATAAAATTAATATGATAGATTTATAAATATAAATATTGCGCTTGTAATTCTGGTGAAGAGAAAAATAAAATTTTTTAACTTCAATGCAGTCTTGACTCTCACTAGTTTTGGCACCAACTATAAATCCTGATAAGTTATTGCAATTAGCAGATGTAATTGGTAAGATCACAGATAAACTTTCAGCTATCGATGGGCGAACTCAGTTCCAGCATCAACAGCCTGGCCCTTCGCATCCAGCAGAATATATTGCGCCTTCCCAATCAGCAACTAATCCATTTCTACAGTCAACAGCATTTACTATTGATCAGCTTCCTGCAGCTCTTAACGAATTGGCTACAGCCATTCAGTCCAGAAGAACAGACCCCAGAGACAAATACGAGATGGAGTTCCTTCTTGCAGTCCTCACCAAGTATAACGCCTTTTCAGATGTCTTGCAGGCCACCATCTCCAAACAAACTCGCATCCTCTTGTCAGCTTCCAATTTTGGCTGGGGACCTACTATTAGAGCAACCTCCAATGCAACACTCGAATCATTGGGAGTCCATCACCTTCAACAGCAGCAGCGCACACAATCTAAGCGTTTTGGCAAACTGAGACAATCTCAAGATCATGGCAGAGGAAAATCGCAGCAATCGACTCAACCAGCAGCTCAGTGATATCACACACCTAACGGAATTTGATCAACTGGAAATATCTTTACATTCGTTTTCACAATCATCTCACACATCTGGATCCACTCCTGTCAATATTATGGACTCAAAGGTGGATACACTTCCCCCTTTTACTCCAGATCCCGTAATGCATTCAACTCCAATTTGGATTGTCGCTTTACAACCTTCTCCGCAAAGGCTTCTGTTACCTACACGGCTCTTTCAAGTTGTAAATTTTTGTGTTTTTAATATTACACTTAATTTGCCGAATTCCGCACTTCCCAATTTTAAACGATATATGACTAGGATTTCCCATTTAAACATTGATGATATCCTTGCTTTACTTCGTGACTTTCAAGCTAGGGCTATGTGCAGATTTACACAACCTGATTCTCAAGACGCACTTCTAGATAATATCTCACAGGCTTCCTCTTTCAATATTTCTGGTCAGACTCTTACATCTACACAAATGGCTGAATTCTTAGGTATTCTTACTCCTAGCGTCAATGAACATGACAGGATGTTTTGGGAAGTTTTGGATGGACCTACTCCCCGATCTTTTGACTCTAATAGCTCTGATTCGCTTTCTTTGGTATCAGACTCTACTTACTCTTATATGTCAAATCAAATTAATTGGCAGGCTCTTGCTGACTTTACTAATATGCCCAAACGGGTCCTCAAGCTTATGAATATTCACATAAACTTCTCTTGTTTTAGAGCACATGTTGTTAAATGTCCTTCTTTTATTTATGATAGCTTAAAGCTTCAGTATGCAGACACTATACTAGAGGCTCATATTAAGGCTAATATTATTACTAGGTCTCATACTCGTTCTCCTTTCGTCTCTCGGGCCTTCTTTGTGCCCAAATCTAACGGTAAACTTAGAATGGTTATAGACTACTCGCACTTGACTCTTTATTGTAATCTGATAAATTTTTATCTTCCTTCCTTTTTAAAGATCGCGCAATCTTACATACCTCCTATTGATCATGTTTGCGTCCAATTTGATCTTAAAAGTGCTATTTATCACTTAGATATCCAAGTGAATGATAAATACAAAACTACATTTTTAGCGCACAATGGTCTATGTATTTCTTTAATAAAGCTCCTATGGGCTTAGCTTATTCTGTCGAGCCATGTCAGCTACTATCTAATTATCTAATGAGGCCTATTCGCAAGTATCTAAATTTTTCTTGGGCCTATATTGACAACTTTTTATTGTGTTTTGACATTATGCATTTTCCTTTAATTAAGAAGTGGCATCAAACTATTAGATCTTTGGTATATCTTGTGTTCAAGTCAATGTATCAGAGGGACTATCATCGCAAACATATTTTCTTGGTTTCCACGTTTCCATTGTAGACTTATAATAAACCAACATAGTAATAGTAACTGCTACCAAAAATGGAAAACAATATAATTTGCCAAAAGAGCCTTGGACTAAGGGTAAATTCTCACAAAAGAGAGTATCTCCCATGTTAGTACGAAGGAGGGCAATGAGCAAAGCCAAAGATTCCTTCAAAAGATATGTTTAAAAATAGGAACACAATAAGAAAGATGAGGATCCACAATACCAATAGAGATATCCGATGCATCCACATACCAGCAGTTAGAAGTTAAAGAATGATAATGCCCTGACCAAGGAATAGACAACTGCATATTACAAAGGTAGTGACCAAATCTCATGCAATAGGAATTGGATTTGACGTATAAGAGTAAGTAGAGTCTGATACCGAAGAAAGCGAATTGGAGCTATTAGAGTCAAAAGCTCGGAGAGTAGGTCCGTCCAAACCTTCCCAAAACATCCTGTCATGTTCATTGATGCTAGGAGTAAGAATACCTAAGAATTCAACCATTTGTGTAGATGTAAGAGTCTGACCAGAAATATTGAAAGAGGAAGCCTGTGAGATATTATCTAGAAGTGCCTCTTGAGAATTAGGTTGTGTAAATCTGGATATAGCCCTAGCTTGAAAGTAACGAAGTAAAACAAGGACATCATCAATGTTTAAATGGGAAATCCTAGTCATATATCGTTTAAAATTGGGAAGTGCAGAGTCCGGCAAATAAAATGTAATATTAAAAACACAAAAATTTACAACTTGAAAGAACTGTGTAGGTAACAGAAGCCTTTGCGGAGAAGGTTGTAAAGAGACGATCAAAACTAGAGTTGAATGCATTACAGGATCTGGAGTAAAAGGGGGAAGTGTATCCACCGTTGAGTCCATAATATTGACAGGAGAGGATCCAGATGCGTGAGACGATTGTGAACACGAATGTAAAAATATTTCCAGTTGATCAAATTCCGTTAGGTGTGTGATATCACTGAGCTGCTGGTTGAGTCGATTGCTGCAATTTTCCTCTCCCACGACCTCGAGATTGTCTCAGTTTACCAAAACGCTTAGATTGTGTACGCTGCTGCAGTTGAAGGTGAGGGACTCCCAATGATTCGAGTGTTGCATTGGAGGTTGCTCTAATAGTAGGTCCCCAGCCAAAATTGGAAGCTGACAAGAGGATGCGAGTTTGTTTGGAAATGGTGGCCTCCAAGACATCTGAAAAGGCGTTATACTCGATGAGGACTGTGAGAAGGACCTCCATCTCGTATTTGTCTCTGGGGTTTGTTCTTCTGGACTGGATGGCTGTAGCCAATTCGTTAAGAGCTGCAGGAAACTGATCAATAGTAAACGCTGTTGACTGTAGAACTGGATTAGCTGCCAATTGGGAAGGCGCAATATATTCTGCAGGATGTGAAGGGCCAGGCTGTTGATGCTGGAACTGAGTTCGTCCATCGATAGCTGAAAGTTTATCTGTGATCTTATCAATTACATCTGCTAATTGCAATAACTTATCAGGATTTGTAGTTGGTGCCATAAACTAGTGAGAGTCAAGACTGTATTGAAGTTAAAAAATTTTATTTTTCTCTTCACCAGAATTACAAGCGATACTAATATTTCACATTAACCAATCACATTTAAGTTGTAACTTAGCAACAGTTAGTAGTTATATGTGAGAAATTTCATATTAATATTAACGTTGACCATTTCTTAGAGTAGTATCATTGTTTTTGGTAGATTTAATCTTGTTTTATCAAACTGTTGTTAGTAGCTTTCAGATAAACGAAAATTTCGTAATATCATGAAATTATAAATAATTTCGTATTATATTTTTAATGAGCCTAGAAATTGCAACATTATTCTCAGACTAAGGCTAAACTGCAATGTGTTTGATTATTTTTGTATGTATTTTTGAAAAACATAAGTGTTGTTTATTAATGTAATTGGATATTCAGCTTTATATTTATAATACAAGGTTTGTTTTCAATGCTGAATGCTTTTACTAGATGGCGTTGGCATACTAAAATTTTAACTTGAATTTACATTTAAGATCTTTGAAGTTTTATAAAGTATTTTGAGGAATCAAAGTTTATTATAGTTCTTTGAAATAATTTTAAGTTTTTCATTGAATGTATGACCAGGGTAGAGTGTACTTGCATGTAAATCTATGTTAGCTAATTTATCTAAGTTACATGGATGTACATGCATGTCAAAGTGACATGAAAGATCTTCCATGTAGTGAAATGTTACATCCATGATTCCCATTCCAAATGGATTATCCATGTAATATGCAAGTTTAATCAATTGCTGACACCCTTCAAGTAATGAAACTGCAGCATTGGTCTAATCATTGTTATGCATTGAATATTCCATTTTACATTACTAATAGTAGATATGTTATATTTTCTATTAACTTTGCACAATGCCCTACATATTTAATTCATATTTTTTGGAAACCATCAGTTTACTTGAGGAAAGATTTCTTATATATAAATTATGGCATTGGGTGTTTTGGGGTGATCGCCGACGACAAAAGTGAATGTATATACATATATATATATATATATATATATATATAATCATATTTTTCAGTTGTCCTATGGATAGCCTGACATTTTATAATTGTTAGAAGCCTTCAAGCGTAAATTTGGTTCAGGTGGGGATATTTGGCACGATGCAAAGTCAGCAGTGAATCAAAAATGAAGTCTTGATAGCAAAAATGAGTGAAACAATAAACTAAAAACTGATATAAGTAGAAAAGTGGTAGGTTGGCATAGCAGGTGAATAATTGACAAACAAATGATATGCTAACAGATAATTGAAGATACAATGTATATTAGACAGTCAGGGACGGATTAAGACCAATTTGGGCCCTAGTCAGAACATCTACTTCGGGCTCCAATGAATATTATTGTGGATCTTCCTTCAGATACATGAATTTTAGAATAATATAATTTGATAATTAATATACTAAATTTGAAAGCTTCCAAATTAACAAAGCAATACACTGATTTAATAACTAATTTTAAAACACACGTTTACTTGCTTTACGTTTTGAAAATTCCGTGATAAGGTCTTTAAAGTCTATCCTACGAAGGATATCATGCTCAATTCTCATAAGTGAATACCAACTTAAAAGCTCTTCTTTAATTTTGTTCTGTAGTTCATTCTTAATTATATTCATTTTTTTGAAAGATCTTTCACCTGGTGCAATTTGACAAGAGCATTGAAAGATAATTCCTTAATATGATGTCAACATTGGGAAATTTTTGAGCTAGTTCTGTATTTTTAATAAGAAGAAACATTTTAAGTTCAAATGATTTAGATTTATCATCAGCATTAATGTCTTCTCATGCATTAAGTAATCCTACAATTGAACAATTTCTTTTTCTGTTGATTCCTCAAAGTCTTCAAGGTAGCTCGCTTTGACAAATTTAGAGTAAACTGAATTGTAAGCTTCTATACGCTTTTCCAGCGCAACTATTAACTGATCCAATATAGTATAAAAGACTTCTATTCTAAATTTATTGCTAATCCAACATTCAGTTTTACATTTGCAGATGCTTTGATTTCATTAAACATACTGCTAGTTATTGTTCCATTACGTATAATAAAAGAGATCTCCGAATATTAAAAAAGTAGGATTTTGCAGGTAAAGATTGGTATTTGTGACATTAGTTCATAATACGCTTCCAATGTTCAAGCAAAACAATTTTGTCTAATTCTATCAATTTCGCCAACAAATCAGTAGCTTCAGACTTGTAATCTGACCAGACTTGTCAACGAGGCGAGCTTCTAACGAGCCGAGCCGAGCTTAAGCACAGTATTTGATCTACAACGAGCCTATTTTAGGCAAAGCAAGTTTATAGTTCTGCATGTTAATTTGATTATGGAGATTTTTCTTATTTTTGCAGTCAGTATGCCTTTCCTATAATCTTATTTAAGAAATGTTTTTTAAATAATAGGAAAAGCTATGTAAAATTATCTTTGAGCACAATAGTTTTAAAAAAATACCGAGCTAAAACGAGCCTCACTCAAAGATTTGATGTGGAGACCCGAGCCGAGCTTACAAAATATTTAACCGAGCCGAGCCGAGCTTGGAAATGCGGCTCGTTGAAAGTCTGATTCTGACCTTTGATCAACTTCTGAAACAAGTCCTCGAAAACCTCAATAATGTGTACATAACCCATAGATAGTGCTTTGATAGCTTCATACCTAGCCGCCCATCTTGTATCAGACAATCGCTTTAAAGTGGAAAACCCTATGGATTAAATTTTTCGATTAATTTCTCCAATGGCAATGATGTATTATCTCACAAAGATTCATAAATATGCTGAACTAATTCAAAAAATTCAGCAGCTGCACACTTCCTTACTAGATTAAGTGAGTGATTTGTACATGGTATAAAATCTGCATATGTTTAATGATTGCTTGCATGTAATTGTATTTGCTTGCCAAATTAGCTTAACTTTAACCATAACCTAACCCAACTATTGGATCACCTGAAGATATGCCCCCCAACTTCCAGATTTAGCCTCACCTGAAGATACTCCCCCCAACTTTTTCCGCCTGAAGATAACCTAACCCTAACTCTAACCCTAACCCTAACCCAAACCCTAACCCTAACCTTATTTATTTGCTTCAACAGTAAAAGGGTTAGGGTTAGGGTAAAGTAAAGACATATTTAGCTTTTCCTACAATTTGCCAAATGAAGATGTTTCCCCCCTAAGATTTTCCACCTGAAGATATTCCCCTCAAAGCTTTGGGGGCGCATCTTCAGGTGATCCCAACTATTTTCTTTGTCAATAAGACTCCTCGTAATTAATGTTGATTTCTACAAATTCTGTTTCTGTATAGAATTTGATGTTGCTGCCAAAAATGAATACCCTTTTCTTGCCATTGACTATACATGTACGACAAAGTTCGAAAATATGAAAAAGGCGCGAAGAGTGTGACATCACAAATAGATACCAGATTCTAATTCGTTATCAATTAGGATACTAACAGAATTTGTAGAAATTGACATCGAATGACTCTAAGTCTTACTGACAAAGAAAAATAGATGGGCTAGGCTAGGGCTAAGGTTAGGGTTAGGGGTAGAGTTAGGGTTAGGAGTATGCTTTGATATATGCTTTCAATGCAAAAATTCCATGTAATATGAAAATAATGTTAGTGAAAGAGGGGAGGGAAACAAAAAAGATTCTTAAAAATAACCTATTTTTCGAATTTTCCTTACAGACGACCTAAAAATTTTCAAAATCGAAAAACGATTTTTCCTAGATTAATCAATGAAAAATCGAGTGGTGCAACAAGTTTGAAGATCGGAGAGAAACTGACTACAAGCTATATGACCTACTAAAAAAGCCTACTATGTAAAAAATTTTATATTCAGCCCATTCAATGTCTTAGCTACAATTTTATATTTGTACTTGCTGAATTTACTGATTTCCATTTGTCTTTTACTGCAAGTTTTTTTCACATTATTCAAATTTATCAAAAAGAAAAAGATTTACCTTTGAAAATTGCATATAAGCTCAATTTGCGAAATCTTTATCCAAATAATCTTCAAAAAACTTCGGTAAAGTTAGCAACTGACATTTTCAGTGATAGTACCTTAGCAGGTCTAGAATATTATAACAGTTTTCTCGATCTACATGTATGTTGGAAATGTACAATTAAATTTGTTAGAATTATAAATCAGTACTGGAAAATATTAAATTTAAAAACTCTTCGAAAAGAACTAAGCAAGAAGGACGATTATATGGATCCAATAAAAATTCAATCTGAATTTATACATTATTTAAATGCTTTTTCTAACTGGATGAAGGTTTGGATGGAATTATATCCAGAAAAAGGTCTATCTAGCGAGACATTTCAAGAAGTTCCACTCACTACATCATCGCTTGTTAACTTAGTACAGCGTCTATTTGAAGACTATGAGTTTGAATCGGTTTTACTGGGATCCCTGCAAAGAGACAAGCTTGAGAAAAGAGTTTTCTGGTATCGCCAAGCAAGTGGTAGGAATTACTATGTGTCGTCAAGACAAATTTTACAAACTGAAATAAAATTAAAGTCAAATTTTGACATTTGGATACCCGCCTTTTTGATATTAGTTGCAATGATGTCACTTTCTTCAATTGTAACGACTTTAGTAAAAGTGAATGCAAGCAAAGTTATATTTCACGATTTTGCATAGGAGAGATAATACGAAACAATTCTATTCAGAATAAGTATGAATAAAAATAAGAACAAAAACAAATGGTCAACAAATACAATAAAAAATAAGTGAATCTAATGTAAATTATAAGATAAGATCACTTGCATTACAAATAAACGTCATTTCTCAGGTTTTCTCTGAGTAATTTGTTAAATAATTTTAATTTAGGTTGATATCTTATATCGCTGTCTAAGGCATTCCACAATTTGATTATATTTAAGCTTTAGGAACTGCCCCAGAATTTTGTGATGTTTTTGAGTATTGATGCTGCTTTATTACCTCTATTGGTCTTGTTGATGAATCTATCTAGAAACTTAATTGATTCATGATCAAACATGAATTTATGGAATAGATTTAAAGATTGAAGTTTTATAGTTTCATATGGAGGTAAAATGTTTAATTGTTTCATTATGTAATTTACTGATTCATATTTTGGGATACTATACATTGTACGAATCACCCAATTGATGGTTTCAGTCAGTTTCTTTTTGTGTTGGGTAGATAGACTGATGAATAGAAATGAACAAGAGTTCAAGTGTGACAGTACAAAGGCATGCAAAATTTCAACATGTGCAGATAGATGCCTCAACGCGTACAAGTAGCGGATTCCCTTGCACATTTGACTATTTTGTTCTGAAAAATATTGATGAATACTAATTTATTATCAATATCCACACCTAGGTAATTTATGTTGGTTTGACTATCTACAGTTTCCTGTAAAATATTAATGAAGATGAGAGAAATATTTGCTACTTCATTGCAGGATTCGTTTCTTTTTCATTTTTAAAAACAAACTCTTGTTTATTGTGTAAATTGTACTTTTGGATAATGGAAATAATGCAATGGAATTCGATGATAGAGAAAATATAAATATCCCTAGTGATTTATTAGAACTTGTAAATCGTGGAGGATTGATGCATCCGTCTAATGCCAGGTACTTAATGTTTAGCTTAACTTATCAGGTTTTTAAGTGTCTGTCACAGTAATCTTGTTTTAATGAATTACTAAGTGGATGTAAAAACCTATGCAAATTATTTCCATCTTTGTGTGATAAAGTGTTACCAACAGATTATGAAGTTCTTAGAAAATATAAGTGTTGCGAATGCACAAAGTCGCATTATTTCATCATCTTTGTAAAATGTATTAATTGCATAATGAAAAATTTTGTTAAACAATTTCAAAATTAAGTGTTAGAAAACCGAATAAATAAGTTTACTGGTTATTGAAAACTATTTGCTGCACTATACTATGCAAAATTATGTTTTTCTGATTAAATTATGTTTACTATATCATAAATATCATAATTGAATTTAAATTTATTACATTGCCTCACTTGGCAAAAATAAGTTTTGATTTATCGGTCTAGTTAGGTTTACAGAGGTCCATGCTTTAATGAACCTTGCCATACCATAAATTGCTAGTTATTTGACTTGGTTATTTAATTCAATCACATAAAATGCTGGCTGGTTTGAATTAGTTTTTGTTACCTGTTATTCTGCAAATCGCCCTGATGTATTATCATTAGTTGTTACAGTAAGAAATTGCACTTTATTTTGGGAAAGTAGAAGAATTAAATTTGCTTCAACCCTATTTCCACTAGTTTTACTTTTACGTTACAAAGTGCTTTGTCCACATTTTTGAAAAATATAAAAATATTTTTATAGGGGGACGTCAATGGGATTGGCCTGTTCATGATGATTTGTGCGAAACTTATTCTTGTGCTTGTAGTAATGCAAATAGGAAAGTTCCCTAATTATATCCTTACCTGGTGTTAAGATAGTGAGTTAGTCTAATGCGCTATCTTGTGCTGTTTTCATATTTTAAATATCTTCATTAGTTCTTGAGCTATATGCGTTTAAATTTTTTTTTGGGAAGCCATCACAGGTTTTCAAAAATTAATAGTGGAAATAAAATTAAAGCCTTATTATATAACTTTTCTTTTTTTAGCAATCTAAATTTGAAAGTAATGCATTCATTATATTAAAATGCTATCAACTATAGCCCAAAAATTGCCAAGTTTCAAAAAATAAGTAATTAAATTTTGAAATAAATACGTTTTGACCATATTAGTAAAATGGCAATTAATAAATTTTAGAAACCAAATTAATATGGATGGGTATAGCAATATTATTAAATCAGAGAGAAAGTTAATGTAAAATGCATATGAATACTTCAATTCATTTCTATAGGAATATTATAGCATTCAAAATTTTCAATGACATCATAACAAAAAACTTAAGATTTGTAAAAACCTACATATTGGTATTGATGTATTTTTGTATATCTATTTATCATGATAATTGTAGTGAGAAATGCACAAATCAGGCTATTGAGTAGCTTTGAATAGTTCGAAATTATTGAATTTAAGGAAGTTCGATTTACTATTATATGAATAAAACATCAAACATATTTTAAGCCGTATTTATTCTTTCACATTTTAATCAAATGGCAAACGTAATGCATTTTACTAATGGATGTGCAATATTCTTCATATATGCAAGCATAGTTATTCTAATAATTACAAAAAATAGACACCGCATCAAATTTATTCAAAGATGAACATCCTTTTTAATGATTTACATTAAATTTGAGAAATACTTGAAGGAATGGATTTTTCTTTTCAAAATATGTTTGAAAAATTCATTGGAAACGGCCGCATTTTCTTCATTACTCCATTTTCCTTAGTTAAAATTTTTTCATTTACTTTGTTGCAGGGTATAATATTTTCATATGCACTTTTATTACAATTCATGATTGGTCTTCAAAATAGTCAACTGCATTTGATTTTTATATATAAGACACTCTTTGCTAAATGCGTTATGGTTATTATGTGATTTCTTAAACATATTTGAATTTTTGCAGTTGATGCATTTATGCATTTCCTTAAAATTTTTACCTGGGCAATTTTTATATTTGTGATTATATATTCAGTACATAAAGTTAGATATTTTCATTGAACATACCTTTTTAGAAGGACCAAATTCGTCACAATTACTGCATTTCATTACATAAGATTCAAAAGCAATTTATTGCTACCTGGAAAAGGTACAAAAAACTATAAACTACAAAACTGCAAAAAGCTATTTACAAATATAATAAATATATATAATATAAAAATGTGCGTGTGTGAGCATTTTATACAAAATTTTCAAATGAATGTAGTGTATTACTGTCATTAAGTAGGCATTGTCTATTAATAATGATCAATGTACGAACAATTCCAAAACCAAGCCTTAATTTTTTTCCAATCAGCAATTTTGCTGAAATCGTTTTTATTATTTTTTTGCATTTCAAAATCAACAAATAATTTAAACTTAAATTCTTCAAAGTTAGTTATATCTTCATATAAAGGTATTTTAGTAATCTTGATTTTTTGGATACGTTTGATCGATTTTTTATGCTTTTAAAGTAAGATAATATCATTTTTACAATTTAATTTCAATTGTTCCACACATGGCTCTTTCGTTCCCAAATTTTTAATTGACTTTTCTACATTTCGAACAATTTTTTGCATTCTTTGTCTTTTAAAGTACAATAATCATTTTTTAAATTTTACTCGAAATGACTAATTTTTGCATAAATATTTTTACAAGTTGAAATTATTTTATTGTAGCAGTAATATTATTACTCAATTTTAAATTTTCAATGGGAATATTTTGGCATTTAATGAATTTCGATTGTACATTTGTATAGATAGAGATTAAAACTAAAATTCATTTATTAAAAAATTATTGGGCAAGCACTGCTTACGTTTCTTACACGGACGAGACGCTTATATATATATATATATATATAAATATATATAATATACATTTTATATTTATGTGATTTGAAATATCATTATATCTATATAAATGATATTTCAAATCACATAAAAATAAAATGTATGTTATATGCAGATGATACATTAAGCTATACAACAAATATCGATGAACTACAATCCAATTTATATCTCATACATGACTACTATAAAAAAACATGATGTCTCTAAATATTGAAAATACTACTTTTATGCAGATGAATAAATTATCAAAAGGCGAAACAAAGACAAAATTGTATCTTAACAACAAAGAAATAATGGAGCAACCAAGAATAAAATATTTAGGAGTGTTAATTGACAATCAACTAAAATTCAAAGATCATATAAATTCCTTAATTCAAAAAATGGCTGGTACCATCAAGTTAATTAAAAAATAACAGATCTATTACCAAAGAAATCGATCGCAATGTTATTTAAGTCAATGTTTGTATCAAAATATGCGTATTCTTGTTACTTGCTAACAAATCTATGTGAAAATTCTAAAATGAAATTAAATAATATTTTCAATTGAATGAACAAAATTAAATTATCAATAGCAATAAAAATCGAATTAAAAGACAATTGGCAAAAGATTATATGTTATTATATACAGATGATATCATGCAACAAAAGATCTTGGAAATATTTTGTAAAATGAAAGTAATATCTCCCTAAAATTTAATAATGCATGAAATTTAGAAGCAAAATTATGAAGAATTCATTCATAAATATTGCAGTAAAATGATGGAATAAATTGGATAAAGATGCTCGATCTGAAAAAAAGTTTCAATTGCTTAAAAAGAAAGTGACTAATTTTATCAAGAATGCTCCAACAAAGAATTATCTTACCAGTCAAAGAATTACTTCAATAAATACAAATAACTAAGTACATTTTTCTTTTATTATCAATCTAAAATTAATGACTAAGAACTTATTTAACTATTCATAGAAAATAATTTTCGAAACTAAAATGAACTATTGTAGTAACCAAGAAATACCACTATCTTTACCTTTGCTTTTTCTACACTTTTTCTCTATATTGTAGAAAGCACTAACTTTATTAATAAATAATTAAATAAATAAATAAATATATATATATATATATATATATATATATAA